>CAKNWW010339459.1:0-18913 GCA_932074435.1 Andricus kollari | reverse complement strand
TCTCAGTCAAATTTCACTGATTGAAATCGTGAGAATGTAGTCACTGAGAATCAGTGAAAAGCTACTGATTCATTCAGTGAATTTAATATCACCGATTAGATCAGTGAAAATAGTTCAATACATACATACATACATATCAACGTGCTCGGTAATGGAGGTTATGTTATTTATTTTATTTATTATCGAGTAGTCAAAAACTCGTGAAGTCAGGTGTACACCTTTGCTGAAGTCACTGGCGTGAAGTCTCTTGAATTCACATGAAGATACTGAAATCACTTAAATACACTCCATCGGTCGAGCTGTGAACTCCTCGGTTATGATCTATTATTTATTACTAACTTCTGAATACTCGTTCTTTTATTTTCTGAAATCACCATTATAATGACCCACTGAAATAACGTAAAACTACACTTTGCACTCTAAATAAATTATATATTTTAGCTTGCGCCAATAATAGTCAAAGCGAACCGATAAACCGACGATTTCGTCTGAGCATCTCGGCGCGACCTTCGGTGGCTTTCGAGTCCTTATTACGTCACGCGTGTGCATATCAGCTGATAAAAAAGAACCTTTTGCGAATTAAATATCGCACTCAAAGGAAATGTAAAATAGAATAATAATTTTTTTAAACCGTCTAGACAGTTGATATTTCGCAAGGAAGATGAAACAAATGCTCTTTAGTGTCAAATTTAATTATTTTTTATGACAACTTTCCAACTGAATTAATCAGTGAAAACAATCATTGGGTGTATCAGTCATTCTAGGTTCACTGCTTTATTTCTATGGAAATTTTAACTAATTTACCCAGTGACAAGGTAAAAACTACTGATTTTTTAGTGAAGACCTACACTACTGATTGATTCAGTTAAAATTTCACTGATTAAGTTTTAGAGAGCGTCGTTATGTCAACGTGTCGCGTCGCTCAGAGTCAAACCCCAGTAGCCAGGGGCCTTCCCACTTTCAAGCGAAAGATATGATATCCCCTGCTTATTGCATCCAGCTATATCACTGGTTGAATCTATCATTAGGCGTCCCTGATATATTCAGTAATGCTATTTTAGTTAAGTCACTTACTGATTCACCCAGTGAAAGTGAAAAAATCACTGGTACACCAGTGATACTTCAAAATACTGATTCAACCAGTGACAATTTCACTGGTTCAGCTTAAGAGAGTACGGCAGTATAATATATGCATGTGTTTATTTTGTATCAACTCGACGATTTCCTAATCAAAACCGATAGCTCTAATTACTCAGGATTAATATTGTCAATGTGAGTTCTGTGTATACTCCCGTACGCTCATATTCCAGCCTTTTCCGCTTACCATACAACATATGTCCAATTATTGGCATTACCTTCATTGTTTCAATATTTGCTTGCTGCAGTTCGTTCCTGACTGACTCGTCCTGGACTGACTCACAGGATAAATAGCTGCCGTCAAAATGGAAGGTGAACAGCATCTTCTCAATGAAGAACTCCCTTTGGAAGATATGGACGATGAAGAACTGATTGAAGCTGGAGGCATAAGAGCAAGGGAGAATGAATATCAAATACCGGACCCACTAGAATCACATCCGGACATAATTAACGTTGATGTAAATAGCAAAATCCCAGAAAAACTGCAGCACCTTGAAAGTAATTTTGGTCCTGCTTTACTGAGTTCAGACATGTAGAACCAACACAAAGGCATTCTCTGCGTAAGATGTACATCACAAAGGATCTGCGTGCACTAAAAAAAAACACCTGAATAGCCACATTTCACCTACGCATTTGAACTCAACACTAACTGAGTTAGCGGTGCAAACTTTTTTGTATTGTGCATCTGTGGCAGCCGTTAGAACGTAGGGCCGTAGAACTAGGCCTACAAATGCAGTATTTGCCCCAGGAAGGGAACGAGATCCACCATGAAAAATCAGGTTGGACATGGATATCAGCAAAGTAAGGAGCAAATTGGGTCAAAGAACTCAATATAAGAAGTGAAATAGAACCAGAAAGCTGATACACCATGTTACTAAAACAATACACCCTCGATACATCAAGACATTAACACCAGCAATTTTGGATGAGATTATAGACTCCCAACGACAGAAACTTGATGTTCTTACTGCTAGACTGCGTCGATACAAGAAAAGTAGTGCAAGAAGGCAGCAGAATCGAACCTTTCAGGCAGATGAAAGCTCGGATGAAAGAAGGTTCTACCATGAACTGAGTGTAAAGCAAAATAACCAGCAAGACATCGAAGGCTCTCAATTGCACATGAAAAGCTATTTTGACGCTGCGTGGTTCCAACTAGAGAAAGTAAGAGCAAGCAATAACCCTGAAATGGAGCTGACTAACATCACAGATTTAGATGTTTCAGCGGTTTTGAGAAGGTCAAGTAACTGGAAAGCTTCAGGTTCCGACATGGTGCACAATTTCTGGTACAAGTACCTGACGAGTGTGCATCCTGCGTTGGCCAGGTATTTTCCGAAGATCATCGAGCACCCAGATTTGATGCCAGGCTTTATGCTCAATGGTATAACGTATATGTTGCCTAAAAAACCAGACACTCAAAAGCCATTTGAATATTGACCAATTGCTTGTCTTCCAACTATTTATAAATGTCTTACAGCTATCATTGCAGATAAGGTATACTTGCACTGAAACGAGAATGACATCCTTACAGAAGAGCAAAAGGGATGTTGTAAAAATTCGTTGGACAGTAAAGGTCTAGTCAACATAGATGCTGTTGCCATGAAGCAAGCTCGTAAACATAAAAGAAACTTGCACAAAACATAAACTGACAACAAGAAAGCGTTTCTTTCCAAAATTTATAAAATCTGCCCACGGATCATCAACTTTCTAAGTCGTGTGGTGATGTTTTGGGGTACACAAATGTAGTATTTTGATCCTGGACAGCCAAGGATAACTAGATCAATACGCATTACGACGGGTATATTTCAAGGAGGCTCCTTAAGTGCATTATGGTTCTGTTTAGCGTTGAAACCATTGAGAAAAATACTAAATAGCAGGTCTCATGGGTTCAAAATACATAATAATGAGGATGGTCGTCAACTGACTTATCTTCTACATATGGATGACCGGAAGCTAGCACCGGATGCACCGCGATAATTCGGCGATTAAAAGGGTAGCTCTACCACGAAATAGAGGGGTGAGGGCGTTTTAAATATCAAAAAAAGAAGGATTCGTCATTGCCATTCAGGGCAGGGTTTTTAGCACCGGAAATTATCGCAAACATGTGTTACATCAAGGCGTGGTTGATTAGTGCCGATTATGTGGAGATACTAACGAATCTATCGAACACATTATTTTATGGCTGTCGCGTAATGGCGCAGAGAATATATGCACAGGCATAATGATGTGGCGGGCATTATACATAAAAAACTTGCCCTAAACCTAGGACTCTTGAAAAAATGGATGCATTTCTATAGACACATTCCAGTGCGGAGGAGCAGATGACCCGTCGCGGAGGGCTGTTGTTTGAGCGTCAATTATGCGCGTGAAAATGAAAAGGCCGAAACCATTTTCGGAGTGAGCAAATATCGTTGAGCCGATCAGCGCCATATTTGCTGTTTAATGAATTTAAACATATTTTTAATAAGTTTAAACTGCTTTTCAATATTTAGAACATGCGTGGAGAATGAAATACTGAAAATGTGCTAAAAATTGCATCATTCATTGATGATGCAGCAAGTAACGAGGTGTGTTATAACGCTTTCTGAATTTACTCCAGTCTTTAAAAATCTGACAATTAAATTCAGTGACGCCGTGTCCTGAGCTTCTCGTGGTCCAAATAATATATGGTCAATGTGCAATTGTGCATTATTTGCGTATGCCAAATAATGTACATATCGTGCACCTCGCTCTCCATAAATAATAAAAAATGCTTTTAGATTTGATGTATTTTATGTAGATTTTCAGTTTTTCGTTTCGGCCCTCTGTAATGATCAGTTCGGCTCTCTTTGATGTTCGAGTCGACCGTCCGAGATGGTCAAGTCGGCACTCTGAGATGATCAAGTGGACACTCCCAGATGATCAATTTGAACCTTTTGTGTTAACCTTCTAGATATAGTCGCTTCGGTCACCTAGAAGGCTGTCCTATATTTGACCCTCAAATATTGGCAGTCTGCACATCTAGATGGCCAGACTGACGTTCCATTTTTCTCCCGGTGCACTCGAGTTCCCTTCCGCGGTCAGATTACCCATCGGCTGCCCCTCCGTTCCTTCTCTGCTTTTCTCCCCCACCCTGAGATACCTTTGCGTCTGAGAGAGTTACGTTCTGCAAGCACACACTGTACACACACTTAACACTACCGGCAGAAATCTGTGAAGTGCATAATATTTCGTAAAGAAGATTTTTAATTGGCATTAGGTTTGATAACACAGCTCCACACAAAAAAAGTTATCTACCCCAGAAACCAGAACAGGCTTACCCTACGTTTTTGAGGTAGCTGAATCCGGATTCCGGGTCCGTTTGGCTCCATCACGTCAGATTTCGGCCCTAACCTCAAAAAACATGAAAATCGCTGCTTTCAGGTGAAACATGATTCTTACCTAAGAAAAGTGGTCATATCCTATGTTCTTGAGTTCGCTGAGTACGAATCCAGCGTTATTGTGGTTCTATGACGTCACGCTTCATCCCTAACCTAAAAAAAAACGGTAAATTGTTAATTTTATATAAAACATGTATTTTTGCTTGCAAAGTGGTCATAGCCTACGTTTTTGAGGTTGCTGAGTACGAATTCGGAGTTGTTGTGGTTCTATAACGTCATACTTTGTCCCTAGCCTAAACAAAAACCAGTTTGTTGGTAATTTTATGTAAAACATGTATTTTTTCAATGCAAAGTGGTCATATCCTATGTTTTCGAGCTCGCTGAGTACGAATTCGGAGCCGTTGTGTTTCTATGACATCACATTCCGTCCCTAATCTCAGAAAAACAGTAAATTGGTAATTTTATGTGAAACATGTATTTTTTCAATGCAAAGTAGCCATATTCTATGTTTCCTAGTTACCTGAATACAAATCCTGAATCCGTTGGGTATCACGGTTTCAGCCTTTAAACTTTGATACATTTTGATACTTTGACCGTTGACAATTCTGTCAGCGGCATCAACTGATTTTCGACTAGCTTTCAATTTTCGCTGGACGAGGAATCGGACGAGTGGCGAGTCTGCGGTCTTTTGGGTTAAGAGTTTTTCCGCAGTTACGTATCAAAGTTTAAAGGCTGGGACCGTGATACCCAACGGATCCAGGATTTGTACTCACTAACCTAGAAAACATAGAATATGGCCACTTTGCATTAAAAAAATTCATGTTTCACATAAAATTACCAATTTACCGTTTTTTTTAGATTAGGGACGGAATGTGATGTCATAGAAACACAACGGCTCCGAATTCGTACTCAGTGAGCTCGAAAACATAGGATATGACCACTTTGCATTGAAAAACTACATATTTTACATAAAATTACCAATAAACTGTTTTTTTTTTAGGTTAGAGACAAATTGTGACGTCATAGAACCACAACAACTCCGAATTCGTGATCAGCAAACTCGACAACATAGGCTATGACCACTTTGCATTTAAAAAATACATGTTTTACATAAAATTACCAATTCACCGTCTTTTTTGACGTTAGGGACAAATAGTGACGTCATATAACCACAATGACACCGGATTCGTACTCAGCGACCTCAAAAACATAGGATATGATCACTTTTCATAGGTACGAATCATGTTTCACCTGAAAACAGCGATTTTCATGTTTTTTGTGGAGCTGTGTAATATTTATCCTGTGAGGCAGTCCAGGACGAAACATAAAAAATCTAATTTTTATTTTATTTCAAAAATATATATATATATATATTTAAAAAAAATTAATTGCAGAAGAAACAGCAAAGATGTCATCTAAGCATAATATTTTCCCTTCACACTTATTCCAGGCTTAGGACTGACAGCATACAGTGTCAAACTTTTTTTTCTGCTGGAGTGTTCAAAAAATATGGGAAATAGCTGTTGTCAACTAATTACATTAAAAAATCAGTACCGTCTAATAATAAATAACTATACATTACGCTAAAATAGCTATTGTCAAATGATAAACCTTAATAAATAAGCTAGCTATTTTCCGTGCCCTAAAAAAATATACAAGTTATAAATTTACACATATTATAGAATTAAGCTTTGGTAGGAAGAAATTTACGTGAGACTTGACGAACGAAATTCTTTCTCCTGTGCTTCTTATTTTTATATGAACTTTGGATTGAACATCTTTTAACGCTTGAAGGAAGAAAAATACACGGAGCTAACTTAAAGCTAACATAACCACCAATACTAAGCTCTAAGAAGGCTAAGTACATACTGCGCTACTGGTCGGGCCAACCAGCTAAATGATAATGTTCAACCGGCTTTGACTTCTTAACGTCGGCCCGACATTTGATACCATATATGGGCCACATATTAAGTTGATGTCGGCCCAACCTTGGACAACAATGTGGGGCCGACTTTGATTTTTGAAGGTTCAAGGTATTAAAAAAATTAATAATAATTGATTGCGAGTATTTTGACTATAAATGTTAATGGTCCTGCTTAGGATAAATACATTATATTACATTTTTAAATATTATATTACAAATGAAATTTCTATCGCTACGGGGTTTCGAACCCACATCTATACCTGAATCTATAGTCTAGCAGGCGGAAGTATTACCCATTACTCTATACCTACAGAATTGAAAGTCAATGAAAAAACCATCCTCATAAGCCACAGCTCAAAGCAGTTGAAATTAAACATTTTTTTAATCTTTTTTCTCAATCATTTTTTTATTATTATGCGACATCATGTAGATGTAAAATAAATTAACTGTCAACGTGAATATAAGTGAAATAACTTTTAAATAGATAATTTAAGCCCATTAAAATTTGTAAGGTTTCGTAGCCCCGAGTTGAAACCCTTACATTTTTTTCAACAAATTTTTTTTTCAAAGTGTTTGTTTTATGTTTTTTCAACAATTTTTCTTCAATTTTTGTTCTAAAATTTTTTTTTCAATTTCTAATCTATTTTCGTGTTTTAAGGCTATTTTACAACTTTTGATAATGACATGAAATGTGATTTTTAATAAGCATTTAAAATTTGCATCGACGGAACTTAAAAATTTTATCGTGTACTGCGACGTCGGGTGCATCATGATGACTTGTACAAGCCAATGTTATGCCGACGGTCGGGCCATCTCTTGCCCAGAGTCGGATGGACCGTACTTTCACGGTCTTTTTGAAACCATGAACCAACGTTTGTCCGACGGCCGGCCCATACTTGGGCCAAGGTTTGACCGACCATCGGGTGCATTAAGGTGACTTGTGGCTAACCCACTGCTGTATACAGAGTCAGACCGACCGCATTCTTAAGGTCGTACCGACCAATCTGCCACAGTTTATCTGATCGTCGGCCCAAAGTTGGGCCGACAGTCGGCTTTCTACCCACCGCCGACGTCGGTTGCCAACGTCGGTAAGACCATGGCAGCTTCAGAAGACCTTAGTCGGACCAACTCTGGTTACCGTAGATCGGTTACCAAAGTAGGGCCGACTTTGGGCCTATGGTCAAACTCTGGCATCCGACCGAATTTCGCACCTGGGTCTTTGAACACTCCTTACTTTATAGAATTAATGTTAAGGATCTCAGTAAGGAATTGGTAAAACACAATTTAAAGTAATGTGTGTTTATTGCTTAGATAATAATCGCGAGTGAAATTCAATACAGAAGTTGATGTTACGAGTTGTACAAGTAGATTGTCCGTGGTCTAGGGTGCTATTCTCGAAACCATTGTAATAATTTTAGCATGCTAAAATTTTAGAGTGGTTGTTTGGTGCACTAAAATTTTTCGAGCGTTTTCGGTATTCTCGAGATTGGTTCGTGACCGCTCTAAACGAAAATGGTGTACTATTTATAATGCGATGCTGCCGATATCAATTTTCGAGTAGGAGCGGGGGATTGACCAATGAAATGCTGAGTACAGAAGTATGGTTATACTGTTTACGTTCATCGTTGACGTTCGTAGACGCCGCAAAAGGCCATCACCTGCCCAAGGGTGGGACTCCGATGCCTTAAGTCGAACGGACCTCTCTTTCTACCATGTAAGATTGAAAACGAGTTGCGATCGAAGTTGAAACAAAGTTTTCGAAACCTCTCTTTCTATTATATGAAGTGACAGAGAGGATAAGCATAATCCAAGCTTTCTACAAATTTACCGTTTAGCACATCACGCAATGCCATATTAACTTGGATGGTTTATTTATATTTTTAATTCTCACAGTTCTACGTGTTTTGTTGTTTTTTCTGTTTTCAAAACCTCTCTATGTATCATATGAGGTAGACAGAGAGGATAAGCATAATCTAAAATTTCTACAAATTTGCCATTTAGCACATCACACAATGCCATATTAACTTGGATTGTTTATTTATATTTTTGATTTTCACAGTTCTACGTGTTTTGTGATGTATTTGATGTTGAGATTAATTTATGTTACATATTCACAACTGTCACTTGTCAATACATCGTATGTATTTTGCTTTGACGGTACTTTTACAATTATGCATCACTTTTCGTCTGCTTTTTGTATGCCATTTCTCGTTTAGAGTGGTATAGACCCACTCCATGCAAAGTAGTCTAAAATTTTAGCATGCATGTTTCTTTCGAGTGTTATCACTTTATAACCGGAAACCCCAGATTTGGGCTGAAGGCTCAACAGAAGCGGAAAAGTAATTTGACAGCAATATAATGAAATAAGGACAAAGGTAAACGGCTATGGGACCTCGAAGTCATTTAGCTAAACTCTTACCGAGTAACAAATGTGCTAAATTGGGATTTCAGTAAATAACTTGACTTTCAAAAGTCTTAAGCTGAACCGGCGCAAGTTGCAGACGTCCTGAGAACCTAAATTAGATGCTGTACACAATTCGTAAATTTCGATGGATTTATCGAGTGCAGATTGTCACGTAGGCTTAAAGGAAAAATAAATATAAACAGGTGGGTCTCAACATATCCTGGCCCCTTGGAACGGTCACGTTTAGAATACAATTCATTGTTCACATTACTTTAAAGTGATACTTGAGTAGGAGTAAACATACGCTGAATATGAATCAATAAGCATCATAAGAGTAGAGATTTACACAGAAAATTCTTTGACATGATTTGAAATATAAAAAGAAATATGTATAAATTTATGCAGAAATACAGTTGGGATAAAGTATCTATTATTTCATGCAGATAATCAGATTTTTGTATGCAGGTAAATATTCAACTGGACACTGCCACTTGTCTCTAGTGGCAAGGGCGAGATCTTCTCTATACTTCGCTTATATTGTCCTCGATTGGTTTTTACTGTAACCACTCGGAAAATATTATCGCTTCCAGGACGTACTGCAATAATTCTATAAAGTACCCACTGCATTGGAGGTACATTATTTTCCTTGAGGGTCACAAGGTCACCGAATTTGATTTCGCTGCTCTTGCCGTTGCGCCATTTTTTCGAAAATTTAGTCCGTGGAGATACTCTTTGGGCCAGCGTTTCCAAAAATGTTGACGCATCTGCTGGACGTGTTACCAAGATGATGAACGACCCGAAGAAATATCTTGCACATTCTGCTCTGGCATGCTCTTAGGAGAATCACCGATAAGGAAGTGACCAGGTATCAGAGAGGATAGGTGATTAGGATCAGTAGAAATAGGAGTTACAGGTCGGAAATCAAGAATTGATTATATCTCAGTGGTTAAAGTCAACATCTCTTCGTACGCTAAAAGAGTATTACCGACAACTCTCAAAATATGGTGTTTAAAGGATTTGACTGCCGCCTCCCAAAGCCCGCCAAAATACGGAGAACGAGGTGGGATTATGTGCCGTACGATGTAATCGTTCGAGAGCGTTTGCCTTACTCTTTCATTATGATTATGAGATGACAAAAGCTGTTGACTTCCCTCGATTTCGTTTCTAGCAACCAAGAAATTGGTGCCATTATCGGTGTAAAGATCGGAACTCAAACCTCTTCTACCAAAGAATCTACGTGAGGCAGCTAAAGAGGCCTCAGTTGTAAAGTCACTGACAAGTTTAATGTGAACAGCTTTAGTGGCAAAGCAAACAAAAATTGCGTCATAAATTTTGATCTTGTGTCGATTCCGATGACGCTTTTCTTTGATAAAAAAGGGACCACAATAGTCAACCCCGAAAACCAAAAACGCGCGTTCAAGAGGAGACGGCCTTTTAGAAGATTGCCCATCACATACTGCAGAGTAGCAGTTAACTACCCAGAAAGTTTGATGGAGAGCATTAAGCGTAGCTTGTGTGCCACCGTGCATCATTTTTATATGTTCTTCTCTAGTTAGACCATCGGTAAAATGATGATGTTGTGGCAATAATGCTGGATGTTTTTGTGAGAACTGAAGATATGCTTTATCAAGTCGACCTCCCACTCGCAAAATTTCTTCAGAGTCTATAAAGGGAGCTAAGTTTGTAAGATTTCCTTCTGGTTGAGTTTTTTGTTTCAAGGATTTCATTTTTATAGGAAAGCCTTCTCTTTGAAATAATTTAACTATCGTTATCACAGCGTTCTTTAATTCATCATTTTTAAAGTACCCGTTAATTTCCCTTCAGTTCTCACATTGCAAGTTATTCTTTTGCAGCACGCAACAAATCCCTTTAATTCCTTCGAAAAGGAAAAATGTTTTAAAATGTCGATATTGAGTCCTGAGCGCTTTTTGAAATTTTCTCGAGATGCAACCAGTTCATTTACGTTATTTAGTTTTGTGATTTGTTTTTTAGAATTTGATTTTAGAATTTTATTTTCATCAAGTGCAAGAGATATCGCGGATCCTTTGATTTCTGGCGAATCTGCGATTTATAAAACAGATTTCTGCCAATGGTTCTCGCTTTTACTGATCCATTCCGGACCGCATTGCCATATTGGGCGTTATAAAATCGCGTGGTAAGAGACCTCGTGAAATGAGATCGGCGGGATTACTTTCTGAGCGCACGTGCCTCCATTCACGACTTTTTTAAGTCCTAATAAGTGCAGTGATATCAGAGACGCGATCTGACCAGAGAATAGCTTTTTCGAATTTTAAGTATGATAAAGCTTGTAAATTTTCGTTGCACAGTTGAGCCAAAAGAACAGCTGCCGACAGTTCTAATCTTGGCAGCGTTATCGTTTTAAGAGGAGCGATTCTCGATTTCGCACAAGCTAGACAGGTTTCGCATTTTCCTTCTAAAGAAGTACAGTTTCGCGTAGCCATCTATACGCATTTTTCGATCAATTTTTAATGTAGACAACAGTGATAATTTAAAATTTAAATCTTTTTCGGGTTTCAATCGTATGCAATGAATCACCGTGAAAGCATTAAATCTATTTACAGTGATAATTGTTCGCGATATTCATTCCATGCGTTGTAAATTTCGGTTGGAACTGCAGCATCCCAATCTAAGTCTAGATGCCACATTTTTTGAATGAGTAATTTTGCGTGTACTGCAACGGGGCCCAAGAGGCTCGAACAGTTGCGCAATTTAAGAGAGATTAATCCGTTTGGTTACCGTTTGACTTTCGTTCGTTTGATTAATTGTGAACAAAATGGAATCTTGCTTGGCATTCCAGTAGATGCCTGACGTTTTCGTTGTAGTATCCAAGTTTAATTGAAAACATGGTTCTTTAGAACAGTCTGATAATGTTTCGATTAAATTTGAATCGCTTGAAGCCCATTTTCTTAGGTTAGGGCCATCCTTACGTGTAAGTTCATTCAATTCGTCGCGTAACTGTTCAGCCTCTTCGCAAATTGATGCTCTGGTGAGCATGTCGTCGACACAGAAATCAATTTTTAAAATTGTGACTGCTCTTGGAATAAAATCGGATTCGTCGTTTGCTAATTGATATAAAGACCAAATTGCTAAGAAGGGAGCAGATTAAGTACCAAATGTCGCGGTATTTAACTCAAAAGTCTTGACCGAGTGCGAAGGATCTTCGTGCCACAAGGTTTTGTGGAATTTTCGAACCTCGGGATGCACTATTGTTTGTAAATACATTTTTGCGATATCAGCTGTCAAAACATAGGCATGTGAGAAAAACAAACGAGTAAAGAAAAAAGGTTTTCTTGTACACTGGGACCTACCATGAGGATGTCGTTCAGTGACAGTCTTGCCGCTGATTTCTATGAGTCAAAGACGAGACGCGATTGTGTCGTTAAACTAGAGTTTTTCATCACCGCATGATGTGGCAATAATATCCTTCCCGAATAGAAGCTAATTTTGATTCAGACATGTAGCCGTTTGTCAAGTATGACTTCATATTTTCAATATAAGGTTCCTTGATTTCTGGTTTTTTTCACAAAGAATCGCTAAAGTGCGTATAGTCGTTTTAAGGTTGTATGCAAGTCCCATCCCCGTACAAGTAGTAAAGTCCCGCGGGGCGCCGTCGAGCCATGCTATGTTGAAAAAATTTCACGGGCGCGCATGGTGAACATTTCAGTGCGCTACTGGCTTAGAATTCGTAGTATATGTGTATACGTACAGTCACCACTGCTATGCCAGCGGCAGCCTCGTAGATCGCGCAACGTCGCAATTTCACGTACGCTTCCAAGCTGGTTGTGTGTGTGAATGTGTGTGTCGAGTGCGTACAGCAGTCAAGCTGGAGAAAGGGAATAGTGTTGCCAGGTCACGATACTGTTACGTTTATCCGTTTGAAAGAGACTAACATTTCAATGTTTTTCATTAGATTATCTATGAAACTACATGGTGCAAAAATTGGATGTTTTTTCTGAAAATTTGTATTTTCAAGCAGCACAACTACCGACATTTTTTTAATTTCTGTACCAGAGCGTTTAATTACTACAAATTAAATTCTGGAGAGTGCCTATGCATTGCCCACGAATTACGTGTTAAAGTAGTCAACTTTGACATTAATTATCTCCGCATCGGTACTGTTGAAAAATTTGAAATTAATTTAGCATATAAATAATCATTCTATTTAAATAGAGCTCCTTTTTAAAAAAAATTCTACCAGAGATCAATTTTTTTACATACAGCCTTAGAGCACTTGAATGCGATTCTCCTAGGTCACTTATGTTTTCTTTAAAAGGAAGCTTTACGCAGTATTTTCCGGTTTCTACATCTCGCGTAGTATTTTTTTATAGTGATTTTCGCATTCGCTTTCTTCTATGGAGAGAATTTTTCTTTCTGGAGAATTTTCGATTATCCAGAATTTTCCTAAATATTCATTTAAGGACGTTGTGAGCAAATGACAAGACATTTAAGTGGGTGTCCTTGCCAAAGTAATTTTACCAGCCACAATCCACCTGAAAACGGTGTTCTGTAGAATGCAATTTTGAGTAAGAATTTTTATTCGGCCCTGTTTAAAAATTTTGCAGGAAATATTCACCACCAATTATGACGTTGACCGGACGCGTTGAGTGGAATGACGGATCAGTTAGTTCAATATTGCGTGGGACAATTAAGCTCGATTTGTCTATCGGTATGGAAGGTAAAAGCTCATTAACTATCCTTCGCTATCAAGAACTCAAGGTTTAGGCAAAAGTTGTGCACACGTGATTTGACGACAGTGTTTGTCTTGTACTTTATACATGATGACAAAGAGTTTATAGCACCGGCGAAACGTTAACTTCAAGTTTTTCGAGCCCTAAGTTAGCTACCATAAACCGAATAAAATGTATTCACGTGAGTCGAGTAAGTAGTTTTCTCTCTTTCCTAATATAATAGTGAATAATGCTGTTTGTTGCATGTTTTGCATTGACTCGATTTGCAGTCTTCTACACGGTGATTTGATTTTAAACAATTAAAGAATAAAGGACCCCGCAGAAAATGTATTGAAAAAAGGTCTCGGTAGATTTTGATAATTTTTTGATATTCTGTAGAACATGACCTCCCGAACAAAAAATCATAATGACAAAACCCCGAAAAATGGACAGATTTTCATCTGCACCGCGCCAAAAGTACCCTTTCAGACCAGCATTCACGCTACATAGAAGCTATTGGCGCGAAGCTCACTGAAAACACTTAGCACTGTGCAACTGTGACATTTTGTAGGTCAGCGCCCCGCGAACAAAAAATCCGTGTGACAAAACCCCGAAAAATGGACAGATTTTCGTCTGCACCGCGCTAAAGGCTACCCTTGGAGGCAGCAGCAAAGTTCTATTTTACATAATATGAAGAAAGAGAAGTGATAATTGTTTGGGGGAAAACTCACAGATCATGCGCACTAGGCTGTCCAACTGACATTCATGGCTTCGAACCTGCTGATCAATTATATTATTTCAGAAGCTCTAGAAATGGCTAGATAACTTGTGGGGAAGCTCCAAATACAGTGAACGCTCTCTATATGTCGGTTAGCCGGTTTTTTAGGACGTCAGTGAATCTGCTGTTCGTCGGATTCGAAGATACATCTCTCTCAGAGACGTATACCCAGTATGAGCATAAAAGGGGGACATAGATACAGAATACAGAATTACGTGTAGCAGGCAACAGTACTGATTACGGATGTGATATAGCGAAAAGTGGTATCGTGGAAGGGGGCAACATGTAGCGAGTCCGACATATAGCGAGCTTTGAATGTATTGCTGCTTTTGCATGGGTTCCCATAAAGTATGATTGGTCTACCGCCGGTACTCGATTCCTTCAGCGAACCGTTGAATACCCAGTGAAGGTCCATGTTTGAGGATGCTTCTCTGAGCACGGTTTTGGGTGTTTAGAGCTCTTTACCGAGAATCTGAACGCTCAGAAAATGCTCAAAATATATAAGAAACCGTCTCTGCACCGCCTGGAAAGCAGAAAATGGCATCACAACTTTGAACTGGCCACCACAATCCCCCGATGCGAATCCCATCGAAAATGCCTGGAGGATGGTGAAGAGAAAGCTTGCGGGAAAACGTGTTGTCACCCTGAAACAGCTCTCGCGAAAAATCAAGGATGTATGACATTCATTACCCACGAAATATGCTGAAAAATTGCTAGAAAGCATGCCGAAAAAGTGCCAGGCCATTCTGGATAATGATGGAGACTGGACAATGTACTAGTTTAGTGCGCCGTAGTTCTTAGAATGTACTTTTATTCGAAAAAAAAACTTCCAAAAATCTCAAATAGTTTAAAAAAAACGAGGAACATTTCTTGTTGAACAAACGGTATAGTGAGCTTTGACTGTATTGTTCCTTTTGCATATTCAAATAGTTTTTAGGAAAATCTAATTCAATATAGTGAAGCTCAAGAAGGTTAGTTTAGTTTGGGTTTTGTTGGTCTGGTCTGTGGACAGCGTCAATGATCACATTGTGAAGCGATGTCGAGGGATATCGAACATTATTTTCGCATCGAGCATAGCAAATGTACCATAATACGGCAGCAACATGTGTACATGAGCGAAGGGTTCGTGCACCAGATCGGCACGTACAATAGTAGCCTTGGATATGATCAGGGTCATCGTCATCTTGATCGTCATGTTCCATGTCTTCAATGGGCACATACGCAATCCAAAATTGATGTTTGGTCGCATTACGAAATCGTGAGAAAACTCTCACTCTTATCAGTCCTGGCTCTGGGATCATCTGCGCATGACGCAAGACTTCCAATTGAAGCTCCTCCTGCTCCTGTCTTTGCAGCTTATCTTGGATGTATCCTGGAGTTAAGTTGATCTGATAAACTCCAACAGTCAAATCTCTCACAAATTGCAACGTTAAACGTGGAAAGTCTTGCACATGCTGAAAGCTCAAGCGCATCCATCTCTGAGCATTTCTGGCTTGCAGGTTTTCCTCTTCTACGAGTGCTTGAACAACGTTCACCTCCCGAGCTCTCTGTAGCAATTCTCTGGCCAGTTATGCATTCGCACCTTGCATCTCAATTAGTGCATATCACCTGTTTATTATGGCACCAGCAATTCGATAAAAATCGCCGAGATTGTGAAGATGCGGAACGCGTTTGGCTTGAGCGAAGAACTTGAAAATGGATTTAATGTGACCATTCCTAGCCTCAACAATCCATCTTGTTTTTGTCACCAATCTCGATTCATTTGCTTCTTCAGTCAATAGTTGACGTTGCCCTCGTTGAAGTAGCGTGGGCATTTTCCAGTAAATACCAAGGTTTCGAAATAGCTCTGTAGCATCTCGATAACCTCTGTCAACCACAATAATCGATCCTTCAGGAAACCATTCTCCCATCCTATCTTCGTTTCTTTCAAACTCATTATGAAGCATAGCAGCATCATTGTTGCTGCTGTCCGAGAAATATGGTCCATGAATGTCGAGTATATATCCATTTGGTGACACTATCAGGGCAGTTTTCACTAAGTGGTGTTCTTTATGCAGACAATATGACTGTCGCAAAGTGCGGAAGTTGCTACTCTTTTCGATGTAACTGTAGGTACCGTTAATGTACGCGATCACTCTTGGAATATTTGGATTCGGATTGTACAGCTCATTTGCAAAGTCGGTCACATGTCGTTCGATATATTCCTCTGACGTAATCGAATCAAAGCCCATATTGCCAGGTACGAATCGTAGCATCAAGGACTGTCTAACAGTGGCGACAGCGAGACTTGCAGCTTGTCGGCTTGAATACTGGAAGATCAACTTCAAGAAGTCATCGGTAAGTCCTTGTCGCAACTAGCACAAGAACATTAGAAGGTCCTTTTTTGTTACGTACCTATGACCACCTGGACAGGGTACTGGATCGCAAAACGTTAAAACCTCAAGAAACTGTTTCTTTGTGATAGAAGAAATAGAGTGCTCATCTGTAAAACTGTGTTAATTATCAAATCTCGTTGAATTCATTGCCACTCTGCGAAATCCCTGCAAAAAAGATGAAGTTGCTAACCGGGTATGATGTAAGGCCTGTTAACGAAGAGTAAGCCAGGCAATAACGGCGATAAAATTAAGCCTCGATCATCTAAGTGATGTTGGCAAGATCTCACATCTTCTGGAATATAAATATTCAGTGATACAAAAACATTGATTCTGCATTCAACTGAAAGCCTGTGTATATCACGTATACCATTACAGATCACGCAACTATGATTCGCAGTTTGTGTCAATACGTTTAATCTTAGACAAGCGGGATCACGTTCCATTAACAATATTTCATTAAGAATGGGCTGATTGCAATTAACGCATAGTCTCGTTTGCACAGTTACGATAAGCCCTGCTAAGTTAAATGCATCACGTCGACGAATTGCAAGTTCGCGGACAGCAGCATGTTCATCCCTATCTATTCGCGCTATTTGTTGTGGAGCAAAAAGCCTTTCGCAAACATAACAGGACAGACGGTTCCTAAACGCCATTGCGAAATGATTGTACTGTACAAAAGCTTAATCCTGTATTAAGAAAACTTGAAAAAAATAAGGAATTCTATTCCGCAATACTGGTACTGAATCGCTTTGATGAAAATGACAGAACTATTGGAAAAAAGTGGTGCGTGAATACTATAGCAAAAAACAAAATAAAGATTATTTTATATGCACAGATATATTCAGAGCATTCATTGGTTAATGGCAATAATAATAATAAACAACGCGAATGTTCAAAAAAAGCGAGAAGAATACAGAATTCGTTGGTAGAAAGTTATACACACAACTGAGGAAACGCGAGTAAACAAAAAGAAACTGAAAACGATTTCAAACGAGGTGAAAATACAATTTTTCTTAAGCGGAAACGTATTCAATGCCTTTTTGGAATTCTGAGTAGCAGAGATCAGGCAGGGTCGACTCCCATGGGCGCGTGTGATCGCGTATAGTGACACTAGCGCATCCACGAGGAGGTCGCAAACTAAAATGTATCTATGTGTTCGTCCACGTATGTGTGTATATTATTTGAATGTATTGCATGAATTAAAATTAGAAAAAACAAACGAATTAATTCAAAATTATACAAATTTATGACGAAAAATGTGTAAATAATGTTTCGTGTTTCATTTTTCGGCATAAATTTTTACAATTCTGCATTAATTCTTCAATAAATGAAGAAATACATGGCAGATAAAATGTAACTTTTTCTCGACATTTTATTTATTCGCATTAAAATAGAGAAATGAAATCAGTAATTGGTATTTCTTTTTTCTTGCACCTTTTGGACGAACATCCTGGCACAGTACATCATTTCTAATTACTTCAAGTATTTTCAGTTTTCACTTCACTGATTTCACTTCAATATAACCTCGAAAAACATTTGAAAACATTTGCATAGCGGTGCGAAAATATTTAAAGAAAATATTACCCCCACTTTTGCCTCTACAGTAGAGCCATCTAACAGGAGGTCGATAACTACAAAAGTATACGCGATCACACGCACCTATGGGAGTCGACCCTGCCTGGCAGTGATTAATCAAGTTGATTATTGGTTGCTATGGCAAAAAACAAAAAGAAAAGATTATTTTATATCCAAAGATGTATTCAGAGCATTCAGGCACAACTTTTTGTGAACAGTTTTCACTGCGATGAAAGTAATCTTGCTTTTTTCAACACTCGTTTACGTTGTTTATTATTATTATTGCTATAAACATTTATTTTGAATAATAATTGTGACGGTTCAATAGGTTTTTGTGTCAATGCTCTGCATTTTTTATATCCAAAGATGTATTCATAGCATGGGCGCGTTATTTTTAAAATTATTTTTATTAACCAATGAATGCTCTGAATATATCTGTGAATATAAAATAATCTTTCTTTTGTTTTTTTGCGATAGTATTCACGCAACACCTTTTGCCAATAGTTCTGTCACTTTCATCAAAGTAATTCAGAAATTCTATCAGTATTGCGGAATAGAATTCCCTATTCCATTCTCATCCAGAGAAGGTGTTAGAGTTGTGTATAATTTGCCCCCCCCCCCCCCCCCCGGTTTTTGTCAAATGCCCACGTTTTGAGACCTTCTGAACCCAAAAAAC
>CAKNWW010339450.1:0-11585 GCA_932074435.1 Andricus kollari | reverse complement strand
AATTTTGTTTCAAAAATTTCTTATCAACAATTTTTTTTAAACAATTTGTTTTCAAACTTTTTTAAACAATTTTTTTCAACATTGTTTTTTTGGTGCCCACTTTAAATAATTATTCTTCGTGTAATATTTTGTTTTTTCGCATTTTAGTCTATTTGACAACTTTTTATAATGACATAAAATGTGATTTTTAATAAGCATTTAAAATTTGCATCGACGGAACTTAGAAATTTCATCGTGTACTGCGACGTAGGGTGCATCATGATGACTTCACGGTCTTTTTGAAACTATGAACCAGCGTTTGTCCGACGGCCGGCCCATATTTGGGCCAAGGTTTGACCGACCATCGGGTGCACCAAGGTGACTTGTGGCTAACCCACTGCTGTATACAGAGTCGGACCGACTGCATTCTTGCGGTCGTACCGACCAATCTGCCACAGTTTATCCGATCGTCAGCCCAAAGTTGGGCCGACAGTCGGCTTTTCGCCCACCGCCGACGTCGGTTGCCGACTTCGGTGAGACCATGGCAGCTTGAAAACATCTTAGTCGGCCCAACTCTGGTTACCGTAGATCGGTTACGAAAGAAGGGCCGACTTTGGGCCGATGGTCAATCTCTGCCATCTGACCGAATTTCGCACCTGGGACGGCTCCAAATTCGTACTCAGCCTTTTGCAGATGATGGCATTGAGCATCGCAATCACAATCATTTTACAGATAAATATCGCGGTGTAAGTCATCAACTTGTAATATAAACTATAAAAATTCGCATGTGATAGCTGTAGTTTTGTATAAATTGTCAGGATACGATTCCCATTTTTTGATAAAAGCCTTAGCTATACGTCTGGGTTGAACCTCTTCGAAATGAAACTCCGCTGGAGGCAAAAATACTGTTGACCGTATTTTGGAAACAATTAAATATCGAGTACCCTTCTATTTACAATCAGACAAAGGAAAGGAATTCTCAAGAATTCCTTTCCAAAAATATTTGGCTGATAACGGTACAAACAAAACAGTGTAACGCGGGAACGTATGTGAAGGTATTTTACGCAGAAAAACACTCGACGTTATATTGATGCTTTACAGCAACTTGTGAATGCTTACAATAATGCTCGTCATTCCAGTATTGGAATGACACCGTCTCAAGTTAATTTATCGAATGCAGCAGAAGCTCGAGCAAATGTTCAACGTGGCTTCTGCAACGAAGAAAGAGCCAAATGAAAGCCTAAACACAGTTTTCACGATCTAGTCAGAATTAATCGTGAGAAAGGTGTCTTTGAGAAAGGTTATGAGTCTGGATAGATACAAATTCCTCGTACATTTCTCCGTGAAAGACACGACGGTTAATTTGAAAATCGTATCGTCCTTATGAACGCTGGAACTGTTGGTCATGAACACCCAATATATGATAGCGCTTGTAAAAATAGAAAATCCATTGTGAAAAGTAACGACCTTCTTCACAAATATAATGTACCTATTAGTATTAAAGGAGATAAGTTGAATGATGAAGAGACAACGTATAGTACAGAAAACGTAATAGATCATACTGACTTAGAAAAACATGTGAAAAATGAAAAAAGGCATTATCTTGAATGGAAAAACCCCCTTGTGAATTTCTTTGAACCGGGTGTTTATGCCGATATTGAGACTCTCGAAAAAATTATCAGATCCTATACTTACCAATTCTTCTTTTTCGTAAGGGATATGTTGGAGCTCCTTATCAAAAGGGGCATAGTATTGGTAGCTTCCTCGATGGTTTATTTCGTCGTGTTCTACCTTTCTTGACTAGTGGGGCCTGCGTAATAGGAAAATAAGCTCTTAGAGCCGGAATACACGTTATAAATGATTTAGATAATAAGATACCTCTCAAAAAATCTGTCAAGAATCGTTTTCGAGAATCAAGCATCAATTTGAAACAGCTCAGGCTATAAACATAGTAGGAAGAAACAAATGATTCAGTCAACTTCTAATTATGGTACGCTTCACGTCGTAGCTCGAAACACGTTGAAAAATTCAAAACAAAAAGTTCGAGTAAAAAAGGCAAAAGACGAGCTTTGGTGAAAAGGAAAAAGGCTACCAAAAATAAATTAAAATATCAACAAGGTCCGCGTTTGTCCCCGCAGAGGGGGGGGGGGGGGGGTTCACAGGATAACAAATTGTCCACGTGGTATATGGACGGCCCTTAAAAGCGCTCTTTCATTTCAGACCGAATAAAGAAGAATCTAGGGTTACAAACGAATTACATTCAACCTCCGACTTAACGACCGTTTCTGTCATTGCTTGCCTTGGCCTTCAGCACATCTCGGAGGAATCCAAACGTAAACAGGCAGGTCTTCATGAACGCTTTCCGTTGGATTGCGAGGCATGGCATAACCACATTTCGAAGCTATCTGTTCTAGGAATAGCATATAGTGAGGGTGCTTAACGCGGCGTTTGAGTGTATTGTATTTTATTATATATATTTTATATTATATATATTATAATTATTATACAGTGTGTCCAAAAAGTAACCAAACACCTAAATAATTTTCCAGGTAAAATATTTTTCAAAAAGGTCAAGGTCATTCTTGAAGTAACTTTTAACAGGGAATCCAGTGGTGACCTTGAACTTGAACATGTACTCAGGTCGTGTGTCAAGAATGACCTTGAACTTCAGCTGAATGTTGTTAGGCTTGACCTAGGTACGGGGCGGGTCCAATCTGTACTGCTGCGGCTCAGGTGTTTATGAAAAACTTCGAGGTCATTCTTGGAGTAACTTTCACAAGGAATCATGTGTTGACCTTTAATTTGACCTTCAAATTGACCTTCAGAGTCAAAAACAAAAATTTTCAAGTAAAAAATTGAAAAAAATGAAAAAAATCAAATAAAAAAAATTAAGAAAAAAATGTGAGTATTGAATATTAGTTATGCTAGCACCCAACCCACGAATAATACAAAAGTCGATCAAAGTATAGTATCAACTTTCTTCACAAAAAATTTGATAAAATAATGAATGAATACATTTTTAATTTGATTTTTTTAAAAAAAATTTTCAATTTGTTCACTTGAAAAATTTTGTTTTTGACCTTGCAGGTCAATTTGAAGGTCAAATTAAAGGTCAGCACAGGATTCCTCGTTAAAAGTTACAACAAGAATGACATAGGCCTTCTTCGTAAACACCTAAGCCGAAGCAGTACAGATTGGACCCGCCCCATACCTGGGTCAAGCTTAATAACCTTTAGCTGAAGTTCAAGGTCATCCTTGACCCATGACCTAAATTTATGTTTAGACTCAAAATTGTCTGCTCTTTCGTATGCCGATGTCAAAAAATGGGTACCCAATTGAAAAAACAAAGTTGACCTTGAAATAACCCTGAACGTTAAGGTCAAGGTCACATTCAAGGTCACCGCTAGATTCCTAGTGAAAGTTACTCCAAGAATGACCTCGAAATCTTTCGTAAACACCGGAGCCGCAGCAGTACAGATTGGACCCGCCCCATACCTAGGTCAAGCCTAATAACCTTCAGCTGAAGTTCAAGGTCACCCTTGACACACGACCTGAGTACATGTTTGGACGTAAAATTTCCCGCTCTTTCGATTGCCGTTGTCAAAAATAGGGGTTCCCAATTAAAAAAAGAAAGTTGACCTTGAAATAACCTTGGAGGTCAAGTTTAAGGTCAAATTCAAGGTCACCACTGGATTCCTCGTTAAAAGCTACTTCAAGAATGATCTTGACCTTTTTGAAAAATATTTTACCTGGACAATTATTTAGGTGTTTCGTTACTTTTTGGACATTCTGTATAATTCCCTGTGCAAAATTTATTGTTAAAATTTTTATTTAATATTACACTCGCAGTATAATAATATATATATATATAGTACCGCAAGTAGGCGGTTAAGTAAATATGCCTGTTCCATCGTCCAGGGGGTGGGGGTTTAACACCAAACCCCCCTTGGCTACGCCGCTGGCTGTAGTTACTCTGGATCGCTACTGTATGGCTCATTAGATTATTTTTCCACCTTATGCATGTGCCGATCTCACTAGTCCATCTCAACGGCAAAATATTGGCTCAGTTTTAAGCATCATGGTATCGAATGGTTTAAAGGAGATGTTCCAATGAATATGCTTCACGCAAATCATCGTGACATGGTCCGGATCAATAGACTGATATACACCCAAGGACATCAGAAGGTTGTTTTACTGCAAAAGATTACGAGTAGACTCATCAAAAACTTGATGGAACTAAACTGCCCAAAATTCAAAAGTTTGACTTTTTAGATGAGTTTTGCTTCTACCATGGAGTAAAAAATAACACACTATTTCTGTTTTCTCATAATAATGCACTCAGAATAAAAAAGTGCATGGAGAAGAAGCGAATAGATGAAGTACTCTCAACCTCATACAGTAAAACCTCAACCTACTGTACATGTTCAGCTACATTGTGTACAGCCAACGGACATAACCTTTCAGACGTTTCAGAAGATCCAGTCGAGGATACTGTAGACTTGTCCCAACAATAAAAAGTTGAAATCTTCAAAAAAAGGATGAACAGTCTTCAGATACTGCAAAACCTTCGTCTCACACAGGGAAGGACAATATGCGTATTCCCAGCCGATCAGATCCCAGAGCATTGGACAAAACCACCTGCGATTGTTGCTAATACAGATGGACACAAACAGCCTGGTACCCATTGGCTCGCCATGTACGTCGGAAGGAACGGACAGCCTACCTACTTTGACAGGTATGGGTTATCGCCTCTTGTACCTAGCCATCTTCTTTCTTAACGGGGAAATTGTTTCTACTACAGGTGGAATACAAAACGATTAAAAAGGAAGACTTCGAATGTGTGTGACCAACGCTGTATTATGTTTATTCATTACATGTGTCATAATTATTCTTTGTCTGAGCTTACAGATTTGCTTACGGATGATCTAGAAAAAAATGATAGTATAGCTCGTCAATTTTACGAAAAATTGTCAAAGAAATATAAGGTTAAGGAAATTCCTTTTTTAACGAATAAAAGACGCATATATGGTGAAAAATATAGTAAAAATCATATCTCTCTTGAACCATGTACGCAAACAGCAACATCACTGGAAGGCACCTACCTGGCAGTTGTCTGCCACCTCTGTTCGTCCATCTCATGTTATGTTCGGTTTCATAATCACAGTTCCTTATTCTTTGAAATAAAATTCCTTCTCCCCGATCCTCTCGCTTGGAGTTTAGAATAACGAATGACGAGAGTGAGAGTGGCGTCAATTCCTCTCGACTCGAGCGAGAGTCGGAGCGCCACGCGCGATAGAATGTTACAATCAAAGAGTTAGAAGGTCGACCGGGAGAAAGTGACAATCCGCCAGTTATGTTTTCCACAGAGTGGTGGTGCACGATCGATTAGCTCTTTACGTTCCGCCGTGAACGTCGTCTGCCACTTGATGACGTCCGGGGAAGGTAAAGGGGGGGGGTGAATCTCGTCCACTGCGCATGGCCCAGGGATCCTCCTCTTCTTAGTCCATGTGGTCCCTTGCTTTTGAATCAACCACACAGCAGCATCTGGCAAGTATTGATTCCGCTCCGATGACCTAACCTCCCTAGTTTTGACAGGTGATGAGTTGTTCGTATTATAAATTATTTGCTTGATTTGAAATTGTGAAGCTAGTTTGTTAAAGTAATCATGGACAGAAAAATTAATCAGTAAGTTTTTATTTGATATCAGCCGTTGCACTCTCATATCCGAGGCTAATATTTCATTTAGGATTTTAAATTATTATTGAATTTAGGTAATTGAATCTAAGTAAGGTAATATGAATTACAACAAATACTAGCAGTTCTCTTAAATACTAGCCGTAAAACTCTTATATTCTAGGCTAGTATTGTGTCTGTTAGCAGACAGCCCATGTAT
Source organism: Andricus kollari (assembly GCA_932074435.1). NCBI lineage: Eukaryota > Metazoa > Arthropoda > Insecta > Hymenoptera > Cynipidae > Andricus > Andricus kollari. The sequence goes on along the minus strand of CAKNWW010339450.1, from coordinate 5,713 downwards.
TTTTGATTCGTTAGTCTAAACTCGTTTCCCCAGTGAAGGCTAGAAGCTAATTACTATGCGTTCTATTGTTTTTGTGCGGTGTAACGAATTACCGCGTCACAACTACTTTTTCACGAGATTCGGCCCACTGTGGCGAATACCAGGCAGGTGCCCTCATCCCTCTGTCTTGTTCAACTTTTCCAACCGAAAAAAAATTGATTGAAATAGGTTAATTGCCAGACCTCGGGTTCCATACACCATCAAGACAGGTGTATCCAAGTAGGAAATTAGACGGAAAAAAATTAAATTTTTGACAGAAATAATAACAAAACATTGTTCTGAGAGGTCGCTTGAAATTAGTCGGGCCGATTTATGGCCGGCCCTGTGTGGTATTTCACCTTCTAGTTTAGTCTTACTTAATTTAGTTATTACTGCTTAACTTAAATAATCCTACTAGGAATGATAGGTAGCTTAATTTTCAATACAACGCCAGGCTTCTCCCGCCCCCCCCCCCACCCTTACCTGAATCTTTCCGTTAAGATTCCAGCCAGCTGGGGCATGGTTCCAGCGGTGCTCTTCACTATCGCACCTCCCGCAACGCCTCTTTGCGGCCTTGGTTCTCCCCACATCACAGGTTGGCGGCTTTGTCTGCGTAAAGAGGGGTTGTTCCTGATCCTCTCTTGGACTCGCTCATTCATGAAGAGGCCTTGTTCCCCAGATCGAATAGGTTGCGGGACAAACCCCGCAACGTCCGCTGCTGTTTGAGCCTCATCCGTACTTGTCCCGCGTTAACCTTGGTCTGGACCAGGGCCGTAAAGTCCACTGCCCCCTCCGGGAGTGGGCGGTCCCACTCCAGGTCCGAAATCGACCATGCCGGCTTGAGTTTTGGTTGATCCGACGTGGAGGCGATGGCGCCTTCCACTGCTCCTTCCTCATATTTCTCCGCCGGCGATACTTGCCCGAGCTGGTGAATGGGTGATGTTGGACTGGAGACGGTGTGGTCTCCCACTGCTATTTATCCCCCGAGTCGACTGGGGGAGGGAGGCGTGATACCGCCCGCCAATCTTTCTCCTGGCGACGCCAGCTTGTAAATATTGGTAAACTTGGTCATCAGTTCTCTCAAGAGCTTTAAACGCGCCCTCCGAGTTGTCAAGACATGAACGTCAGGTGGTGGAAACGGCCTCCCCCCTCCCTTAAACTGTGAATAGTTCTTCGCGGAAGGGGGTCTCGACCCAAATTTAGAAACGCTGGAGTCACTCGGTTGCAATTATGAAGTGCCGTATTGTACGCAAATCGGAACTCATTGAGGTGGAGGTCCCAATTTCTATGATCTTGGTCAATCAATGATCTGATCACAGTTTTCATAACTCTATTGGTTCTCTCCACAGGATTAGCCTGAGGATGATAAATTGGTATGAACGAGCGTTTGGTGCATCGATCACTTTCGATGGAAAATTTCGAAGCTACATTCTAGGAGATCCAACGCCCATCGCGTCAATCTACCTGTCAGATTTTTGAGATTGTATAGTCATCGGAGGCTACTGTAGTCCGTCACCACTGAAAAGTGATGCCCTTCGAGATAGTACCGAAACATTTCGATAGCCCATACTTCTGTTTGCAGAATTTACACTTTTCTGGGCTGAGCGTCAGCCTTGCTTCATTTAAGAGCTAAATGGTCCGCTCCAACCAATAAAAGTGCTCGTAAAAGGTTTCAACGACGAAGATCACGTCGTAGAGGTATGCAAATATGTGTGGTCTCACTTCCGGGGTGATCACCTTGGCCATCAACCGTTGAAAGGTTGCTAGAGCCCCGGTGATACCAAACGGCATGCGTTTAAACTGGTACAACCATTTTCCTGGGATAGTAAAAGCCGTGATTGGCTTTTTATCTTCACTTAGAAGGATCTGGTGGTACGCCTTGTTCAGATCTAGGGTTGAAATGTATCGAGCGGAATTTAAGCGGTCCAAGATATCCGCGATAAACTGCTGCGATTAACGCGTCACACACTTTAGGTGATATGCGGTGATTTTTCTGACGAATCGGATGATTCCCTTACGTATCGATCACATGCTTGACAAATTTCGCAGCGGGTAACTTATCGGGTTTCGGTTTTATCATACCCTTCAAAAACTGGTCTAACTTAACTTTATCCGCCTCGTCCAGCAATGCAATGCTTTTGCAAGTGTCAATCTCATTCTAATTCGCAGGGCCCAATGCAAATTTTATGATTGGCTCATCAGCCAGCCATAAGTGCTTGTCACGCAAATACAGAACGAAACCGAACTTTTCGGCAAAATCTATGCCTTGTACGCACGTATCAGTTAGCCCAGGTACGATCTTGAAGTTAATTAAATGGGTGGTTACTAAAAAGATGGCCGACAGTCACGCTTCACCAATGACCGACTCCATAGTGCCATTAGCCATCATGACAGCGCCTGCCTTCGAGTAATCAATCGTATAACCACCAGAACCGACTATGTGCAACCGCACTGCCCCTAGATAAGTTCTAGATGAACCCGTATCTTCCAATGAATGTATTTCAGTACCCCCTATCGCTATGCTGACTTAGGGTCTCGAGTTGGTACCAATCCCTGATAGAATTTCCGGTGTAGTTTCAGAAGAATTCTTACTGAGCAGCCCCTTCGTCCTCTGTACATCTAAGAGTTTGGTAAGCCCAGCACTCAAAGATGGGCAGGATTTAGAATGAGGACGCGTTTTTAAAGACTGAGTGGGAACATGAGCTCCGATTTTCGATTGAGTGACTGAGAAAGGGGAGGTCTCCCTCCCCGCTTCAAGAATTGAAGCCGAGTGTTTGAAATTTACTTTAAGTTGTGTCTCAGATGGTAACTTCTGAGATAATCCAGGTTTAGGTTCAGAATATAGTTTCTGAGTCAATTCGGGTTGAGCTTCAGAAGATGAGTTCTGAGTCAATTCAGGCTTAGTTTCATAAGATGAGTTCTGAGTCAATTCAAGTTTAATAGTCGAATTTGAAGGGGTAGAATGAGGTATATAACTAATAGCAGAAATAAGGGTCTGCCTTGGAATAAATGGAGTGGCTTTAATACTGAGGCGGCTCTCCTTTAGTGGTTTCCCTGACAATGAGCAGAATTGCAAGTCTGCCTAACTTGACCGTGCTTGCCAAAATTATGGCAAAACTTGGCCCATCTAGTTTCACATGTTCTCCAACCGTGATCAGCATAGCTGAGGTCAGGTTTAGTTAAGGCGTGCGCAAAGCTCTTCTCACTATGATTTTCGACCTTATTTGTGTTGGCACTGGGTTTATTATTATTAATTCTGGCTTGATTACCACTTCCCAAGTTAGGCTTATCGTGTGAGGAGGTCTTGGTGCCCAGCTTATCCACCAACTTCACCACGGCGCTCACCAGAGATTCCAAGGAGGAGTTGGCAAAGCTCGAGGTCGTGCTACTGGTATTCTTACCAGTTCCGCGAGAAAGTTTAGGGTTTTTGGCATAAGCCAACTCAGGGAAACATGAATATTCCAAACTACGAGGCAACCGCTCTCTTTTATCTAAATGAGTCGTTCTTTCCACACCTGTGACAAGCAGAGTTAGCTGATTGTAATCAGAAAACCTGCCCTGCCCATCTGTTCTTGCATAGTAACAGGGCGTTCGAACTTGAAGGAAATGCCACTGCAAGCATGTCAGACAATCAGCCGTCCTTTCATCACAACCCAAATAACGGTAGCTGCTCCTAGTGGGACCCTGTGGTGTTTGTTTAACCATTTGTTTATTATATAGTTAAAAGTTTGTCATAAGGACAACCGCAGGATTTCGCTGGGAGCAGGTGCTAATCCGAAAAATTGCACCCGCTCCCAGCGAAATCGCGGTAAAATTTCAGCTGCAACCACGTCTCACGACCGTGAGATAGGTGGTTACAGTCTGCGACGGATTCAATACGATGATCCAGCAAAAGTCTCGTGCACCCTGAGGACACGGAGCGACCTAAGGACGACCGCCTTCTGCATTTTCCCCGCAAGTGTCTTAGCATTTTCTTGACACGCAGGGATGCTTTTCAGGCTATTAACCAGTGAAACCTTGGCACCTCCAAGAGCGCCGATGATCAAGACGATTAGCTTAATGGAATATTCCGGGTATAGCAGTCGCAACTCCCTTATAAGTTCTATATACCTCTCTTTCTTTTCATTCTCCTTGGCTATGATGTTTTTGTCAGCTGGTGCCGAAAATTCGATAACGAACATGGTTCGTTTCTCGAAGTCAAGAAGGACTATGTCAGGTCTCGAGTGCGCGACAGAAACAATTGTCGAGAATATGAAGTTCCAGTATATCCGACACTTCTCATTCTCGACAATTGATTCTATTTCCCTAGGAGCGTTTAGCGGAGCGGTATTTGGGCTGATGCCGTAAGAGTGACAGAGATGGTAATAAAGCACTCTTAGTGCCGCATTGTGCCTTTGGATGTAGGTCGTTCCCGCATGAATTGGACAACCAGATAGTATGTGTCCTAGATGCTCGGGGTGTGCATGACACGCTCTGCAGCTATCATCGGGAATGTCTTGGCTCAAAATGTGGCGACGGTATGCTAGAGTGGAAATGACGCCGTCTTGGCATGCCAAAATGAAACCCTCCGTGCCAGACTTCAATCCGGGTGATTTAAGGAAAGCAAACGTTAGCTCATACGACATCGACAGATCCTCCACATTTCTGTGGAAGATGCCATGCATCTTCTTCTCGAGGAGCTGTTCGCGGAAGTTTTTCTCCTGTGCTTTCTTAATCTGGGCCTTCAGGCTTGAGTACTCGAGATGCATAAGATTTGATGCACCTTGCTCATCCCTGATATTGAAGTCAAGGCCGAGTGTTTCAGCAGCCTCCTCCGCTGCTTTGTAGAGAAACGCCCCTTTGCCCACTTCTTCGTGTTTCCTGACCATTTTAAGAAGAGGGTCCTGTCCATTTGCGACTATATGTGCTGTACCCAAAATAATCCTGTTGTGAAGACATTCAAGATTTAGTATTCCGCGACCACCTTGACGGCGTGAGATGTAAAGTCGCGGAACAGAAGATTTAAGGTGCATGCTTTTGTTCATGTGCATAACCTTTCGGGACCCGATATCGAGGGATCTGAGCTCGTCCTTCGTCCATGGAACCACTCCAAATGAATAGAGTACTACCGGGACGGCAAGCATGTTCGTCGCAGATACTTTGTTCTTCGCCGACAGTTCTGAAGACCAAATCCGTCGAATAAGATGTTTGTATCTGCATCGGAGAGTATCCTTTATAGATGTCACGTCCTGAATGCGGCTCTCTGGCACGCCCAGGTATGTATAGGTCTCTCCAGCGCTTAGGTATCGTATAGCGCTTCTGTCGACGAGCTGAGGGTCTTCCGGGATTCCATTAAGTTGTCCTTTCTTCAAATAAACCTTGGCGCATTTTTTTAACCCGAACTCCATTCCAATTTCTTGAGTGTACTCTTTGACAATTTCTAGAGCCAGATATAGTTTCTCTTGATTTTTAGCATAGATCTTGAGATCATCCATGTAAAATACATGAGTGACTTTATGCTTTCGATTTCCAGGTTTGCCGCAGAGGTACCCATCGGAATGGCGAAGTGCGAGAGATATTGGCAATAGTGTGAGGCAAAAGAGGAGAGGGCTCATGGTATTGCCCTGAAACACACCTCTCTGAAAGGTGATACTGTTAGTGATCACACGATGTTTTCCAGACGAGATAGTAAATCTGGTTTTCCAAAGCGGCATTA
>CAKNWW010339448.1:0-20777 GCA_932074435.1 Andricus kollari | reverse complement strand
TATATATATATATATATAATTTCAAAAAAGGGTAAAACAAGCCCCGCAGGCTCTCACTGGGAGCCATTTTCATCTAAAAATGATACCAGCACCCAGTAGAACCGCGGCAAATCACACCCATGACCACGTCTCTCGACCGTGAGATGGGTGGTCACAGGACAAGATTCAATTATGACAACAGGCCGACGAAACGTTCGTGTGTCTTAAGGACTCAACGCGACTCAAGGATTACAGTTTTCCGCATCCATCTCGCAAGTGCCTTAGCATATTTTTGGCACGCAGGTATGGCTTTAAGGTTACCAGCCAGTGATACCCATTTTTCAAAAGGCACGCACGTTGATTTCGCAAACACTGATGCGAAACGTGCTGAAGCTCTGGGTGTTTCTGGCACGACAGAGTGTTCATCATCCTTGAGTTGATTCGACCACTCAATGTGGACGGGGTGGGGGTCGGGTGCTCTGCGCGTTTGATCGTTTTGAGCCGCATCTACAACTTTTTGGTGGTTTGGTGGTGTTTTTGTTGTTCCCAAGAGCAGCTAAAAAAAGGGTTCGTCCATCCTTATAGAGCCATGCATGCAAGGATAAGGCTGCATACTCTGAGAGCTCGCCCGGTATCACAGTCACCGTTCAAGAAACATCGCCCAGCTGCCCTTCGGTTTGATATAATTGGCTGAAAACCCACCGCAGGGTCCCCCGGGGGGCGACTGTCTTCCATAAAAATGGCACTGGCTTCCAGTAAAACCGCAGAAAATCACACCTATGACCACACCTCACGACCGAAAGATGGGTGACCAAAGGGCACGATGGAATCACAATGGTGGGTCGGCGAAACCATCGTGTGTCTTGAGGACTCGGAGCGACCCAAGAAAGCCAGCTTTCTGCATCAATCTCGAAGGGCCTCGGCATGCAATGGGGACTATTGTCGATAGCTTGTAGTTCCAGGAAAGTCGGCACTTCTCGTTCTTGGCAATTGCATCTATCTCCTTTGGAGCATTCAGCAGGTCAGGGTAGCGGCCAACACCGTGCGATCTATAAAGGTGGTAGTAAAGCACTCTTTGGGCCCCATTGTGTCTGTGGGCATACGTGGGTCCCATGTGATTGGGAACTCTGAATAGTAGATGTCCTAGGTACGCAGAATATGCGTGACACTCTATGCACCTACCGTTGGGACCAAACCGTACAAGTGATCCATCGATTTCATGCAGATATTGGTGCTAAGGAGGAACCTGGACGTTAATGTTCCTCCTTGTCCTGAAATTGCCATTATCTCTTAGGGGATGTCTGCTTTCCGATCTTCTTCATCTGCGGCTGGTTCTTGCAGCGGCTAAGGCCTCGTCTCGCTTGTCCGTCATCGTGTTTCCATCTAAATTATTGTCAGCTTCCCGATCCCTAGGGCGATCGGCACTCTATGCCGACCCATTATCTGGTGCTGTGCGCGTTTCATCTTTTTGAACCGTATTCACAACAGCGCCGCTTGCAAGGGTATGGCTTCACATTCTAGGAGGTCGCCCGGTATCCTATAGAAACTGTTTTAAGTCACCTCACCCAGGTGCCATTCAGATTACGGTACAGTTATAATGCCATAGCTTAGAGATTTTTCCTTCGTGACAATCCCTGGACAATTATCCATATATAAATCAAAAATAGGTTAAACAACTACCGCAGAGCCCCGCTTTCCTACTAATGCAGGACCTAAACATCCTCCACAAATCTACAAGCTAGTCAGAAGTTTCGCTTAGACGTATAAGGCTGTTTTTTTACTCTGCCTGGAATTGGTTGAAACTTTGCGAAAATAATCTCTCAGACAGCCTTATTATTCTTAAAAATCCTTTACAGCTATTCCTATTCGCAAGCATTCTATTTATAACCGACGGTGATGATTGGTTGTCGAGCGTAGCAGTTTTTCCTACCATAGCAAATATTCCTGTGGTGTAAACAGGCTCACACTTCAAAGTCGATTTCTATGGGATTTTGCACTTTGTGAGAATATTTGGATTTCTTCCTATTCTTCTGCAGTCTAGTCACCAAATTTTCCGGAAAAATGTGTCGAAATAAATGTTCAAATATGGTGTACCGGTAATAAGGACTTCGCGGCCGAAAATTGAGATAGGAATCAATTCCGAGCGGAAGGAATTAATTCACTCCCAATCATCCAGAAATCTGTAAGTTTTCCAATTCGAACCAATCAACGATAATTTTTATAACCTTCTCTATCCGTGAATCAAACCAAGTTAATTCGATCCAAAGTCGCATTTAAATTCATGTCAGTCCGTGTAATGTAAATTAATCCAAATTCAGATTCATTGGATTCACTCGGATTGCATGCGCGGATTGAGAAAGTTTGAAACATGGGTTCATATTGAACGGGTTTCTTTTACACATATAAGATTGAAGAATTTTTATCGGATTATTCGAATTGGATCGATTATCGATTTCGGGATGATTCGGTTCAGTTTGCAATAAATACGTATCCAAAACTTTCGACAGCGAAGTTTTTTTTTGTACTTGCCTAAGCTTCCATCTGAAAAAAATTAGCTTTTGTAAATTATTTAGATTATTCTCCTAATCACAAGCTGTATCTAAAACTTTCGACGGTGAAGTTTGTTTTGTATTTACCTAAGCGTCCATCTGACGAAAATGAGCTTTTGTAAATTATTCAGATTATTCTCCTATTCACAAGCTGTGTATTTACATCAGATATAAACAACTGAATTTGTGCATTTTAATTCAAAATGGATTTATTAATATACGTGAGAGTTTTAAAAACGATACCATTGTGAATTTTGAGAAAATATGAACAACATTACCACTAATTGCAAAATCCTACAGAAATTAATAACTACGAAGTGCCTATTCCTCCGATTTAAAAAGCGCAATCTGTAAACGGTTTTTAAAAATAATGAGGCTCTCTCAAAGCATTATTTTCGCAAAGTTTCAGCCAGTTCCTGGTGGGGACTTATGTGATTATATTTTCAATGTTTTTATTTGAAAGGAAATCCCTTTGGAGTTTCACCAGCGATGCATTTTGGAGTAAACAGTTTCTCTACAATCCTTTAATTGTAAATAGTGTGAAATATCTCAGTCATGTAGCCTATACTTTTTGATAAACTTAAATTGTATAGGAAAAAATACTGGCAGCGCATAAAAGAAGAAGTTGTTATATAAATGGGCACACTTGAATTCCAATCTTCGAAAATTAGCTTTTTTATTCATAGCTTACGAATATTTGTATGTGAATATTTTTTCAAACTGCATGTCAAATTCTAAAAATGTAATTCGCTATGTTTGCTTGGTTATACCCAAATTTAAACAAGTTTCTAAGAAGCCTTTTTTGTAAATTGGTGCAAATTCATAATTCTTGGTCGTTTGAATGGTAGATTTAAACTTTACATGGTTCTTCGTGACGAAACAACCATATACTAGAAACAAAAATTGAATTTCTTTTTATATGCTTTGATGTACCTATAGGGACTTTTTTTGTAAAGCAAGCATGACTACATGAAAGAGTTGTATCTTTTACTTCTACCACTGCACCTTCCGCAGAACAGCCTTAAGGACGTTGGAACAAGAACTCAAGCTCAACATTAAATTGCCTCACTTAACTTCATAAATACAGGAATTTCATATTTTTGAGATGATGAGGGCCTATTCCTTTTTTGAATTAAACCTGTATTCGGAGTAAAAAATTGGCTAATTTCAATAGTTATTGTTTAAAACGTTTTTTTTTATTCTAGCCCTTAAGTAGGAATGACCTATTGACATGATCTCTAAATGGAGAACGATTTATAGAAACAGAAAAAATAGAACCAAAATTAATTTCAATACAGTTTTGAAGAGACTGCAATAGATATATTAAAAAAAAAATAGTTTGAGTCAAAATTATTTGTCTAATAATAGTTATATATTTTGTGTTTTTCCTTTAGTCTTACCAAAGAATCGTAATTTTTATCCAAACTTAATAAACAATAGTTTATTTGTTTACTGGAACATTTTATACAATTGTATTCGTTGAATTTGATTCAAAACGATTCATCTAGAAAATAACGATTGTTTAATAAGATTGAATAAAATATACAAATTGTCAAATAATTTAAACTGTACAAATGATTTTGAAGAAAACTAATTTTTTCTAAGGAATATACTGCTTCCTGTTCCAAAATAAATTAAAATTAATTGTGGTTGTATTTTTTATACTTCTATAAACCGCTCTTTAGTTTCAGGTTATGTAAATAGGCCATCCCTCCTTAACTTGACGATCATGTGTGTAAATAATTCGTGATTAATGCTTTAAAATTGGAAATAACATTTATCAAAATGAATTATTTTGCTATTGAGTCCAATTGCTTGCATGGCTCATTTCCACGTGGTGCCATTTATTTATAACAGTGTATTTATAGTTAATCCTACGCTTAAATTACAAATTGAATTACAAGGACAAAAAACGCAAAGTTTATCTTCATTTAAAAAAAGAAAAACTAACCCTAAATCATCACTGCATCTCCCCTGATTACATTATAAACAAATTTGTTTAGTTGGTTTGTTAAAAATAATTTTTGTAACTTTCGCGCATGCACAAATTAGGTAACGTGAGGAACAAGTTTGACATATGTGTTTGAGACTTTTATTTTCAACGTTTATCTTTGTGCGAAAAATGACACGGCGTCGAAATGCTCATGTAAGTTTCCTTGGGTGCTAAGCTACATATGTTTGACGTAAATTTACACAAAAAAGTTACTCTACAAGGAAGCGTGAAAAAGAAATCATTATTCGACAATATTCTAAGGATTATATAACATTCTACTCAAATATCCGATTCTATTTGAGCGCCTGAAAATCTTTTTTTTACAGATTTAATATCGATGCAACTTTGTTAAATCGCGAAACGGTAATAATTTTTTTCTTGAATATAACTGGATTATAATTCAATTGAATTATAATCTAGTATTTGAAAGTTCAAAGAGCTACGCTGGTGAATTGTACGCCAGAAACACACGAAGATTTGCTGGCGTACAATTATAGCTACGTGGATGCAGCGAGGCTAATAGACGTTGATTCCGTGACAGCAGCTCGAGGTTTTACATCCATTGAATCGTACAGAGGAAATTCGCAACAAAGAATAAATTTCAGGAACCTCGGTACCTCTACGTAGATTGAAGGTGGAATTGGAATTAGAGGTGACGTTGACTGTTTGTAGAATCTGTACTCCGCGTTACTGAAAATAAATCAATATCGAGATTAACGAGCTAAAATGCTAACTGAAAATGAGAATATTCTTTCCAAAATAATATGCATAAGAGTAGACATGATATGAGTGACTTGAGTAGTCGTGGGTAGATATGATATATAATGTTAGGGATTTATTTTTATCTCTATATTTAAGTTGGTGTAAATGTCGATACATAAGAGCAAAGATTTGAGTTGCCAAATGGAGGATTTAGAGCTTGAAACTGAGCATAAAATCAAATAGGCCGGGTCTCAGCACCGAATTCAATTCGTCATCAAGAGCTATTTTAAGTATAAGTGCCGATTATTTTCTTTTTAAATAAGCTTAATATTTCGTTTGTAAAGTGCTGCTGGTGGGGCGAGAGCTTAGGAGACTAGACCAGATGTTGCGGCTGAGGGTCCTGATGCTTTTCTCGGACACAGAAATTGATTCGGAGGTTTGTTTTTGGAGTTTTTCGTTCCCATTTATTGTGCTCATGAAAGGTGCTACTCCAGATAGCACTTTTGGCAGGTATGCTCCCCTGGCTTTGGCGGACAAAACCAGCATTTAAGATTGCGGTTATATACTTTTTAATTCAGCCTCTCATATAAGAAAGAAGGCTTTTATAATAGATGTGGATCCAATATTTTCGCCTGTTAAAATTTTCAACCGCACCGACCGTGAGTTCAGAAATGCAGTGATGTTTCTTAGAAGAAGAGTGGATCTCCCTATGATATTGTGAAATTCTTTCTCGCCGTTTTTGAGTTCCCCGTACTATTATAATCTCTGATCTCGCATTTAACTTGACCCTGTAATCACTTCTTCGAGTAGATGTTACAGCTGCCAGCGTTTTAGCCGTAGCTCCAACCAATTTTGCGACCTCTTTGAGGATTCTGTAAAGAATTCTACTATACTTGTGACATTGCATTGTTTGACTACGTCTTGGCCAACCCTATTTAACTTAGGTTTGCGGAAAGTGTATGATTATCTTCCCAAAGAAATGAAGGCGTTTCAGTGCGTTGATGATTTCCTGCTTATTATGAGACTGAGTGCCTTCAGCGTATCCTTGCATTTTTTGAGAAGGGCGGTCGAGGCGATTACTCCGTGGCTTGGCTCTTTCTATACCGATTCCAAAATGTCAGTTGTGTATTTTCTCCTAGGGCAAAGTGGCTTTGGAGGATATTTCTCTTGAAATAGAAGGTCGGTGATCTTATGTCAGGCTAACCTTATGTACCTAGGCGTTGTTCTTGATATGCGCCTTAGATGTGTCCCCTACTATATTGCCGGTTATGCGTAGAGGGTGATCAATGTATTAGTGTTATAGCTAGGGCCTCCTCATGCTTGGACACTGTCTGCCTTGGGATGGTATACCGGGATTCCTTGTTTTCTCTGGCTAGTGATTTTGCGCTGCGTATTTTGGCTCTGATCTCAGTGCTACTGTTAAAGGCGAAAAAACTTTCGAGGAAATTTTTGCTGATGAATTACAGCTGGCGAAAGAACCCTTTATCACCGGATCTTTAATTCCTTACGAGAATTGTTGAGCAGTGGATAGGCGACAGAGGGGAAGGTAAACTGTTAGTTTAGAGAAGACGGCCATGGTTTCATGGTTTGATTCAGCTTGGGTGTACTTCAGTGTTATGCTCGATAGTGGAAACCAGCTTTGTTGATAGTTCCTGGGAGGCCATATTTTGTACATGCCGGTTATGGATGTAGAGCCTGGTTGGACTATCAAAGGGTCGGCTGACTTTCAGGTGTCGCACACTGGGCTAAAGTGAGAAAGTCCGTAACAATATTGTAAAATTTTCGATAGAAATGATCTAGAGGGATAAATGTTTTCAATAATTACAGATAAATAACCACAGAATAAAGGAAAAACACAGAAAAGCTGTAAAAAATATTTTTCATGTTAAAAATCTACGTTAAATTTTACATTTTTCGATAAAAACATGTATTGTTGAATACCATGTGCACTCAGATATTGTTATTTCCCCTTAGGTAAATTTCACCATTTGTCGTATTTAAGGGTTTTTAGGGGCGCTCAATGTAAATCAAAAGCCAAAATGTCAAAATTGCAAAACAAAACCGATGTCACCGAAAATTACTATTAGTGGATTGGAAGACAGTAGTAAGGCACAATGACGATAAGAGCGGTAATTTGATTAATTAGCGCTGCCTGAAACATTTCGCCCCTGAAGAGCCAGGATATTCTTTAGTTGATTCTGGTTGACAATTCGCATTAGTTTGGTACAGGAACGGCAGTGATACGGAGAACCCGTGTCGTACATTTTCACCTACTCTCTCACACGGTATGCGGGCTATAACTCATTGCTCCCTGCAATGTCTTGTATATATCCTACAATGGCACTAACAGCTGTAATCCACGCGCTCGACTTCTCCCTCATGCATCCTGACTTTTATGACTGTCTTTCTTGTATTCAAAGACTTTATAAAGCGACACGCTAACGCGAATCTTTGTCTAACTTTTTCTTGATTTTTCCGCGAGACGAAGTGTCATAAATATCAGAAAACAAAGAGAGAAGAAGCTGACAGCAATTGCGATTTAAACGCGATTAGAAATAATCTAAAGCTAAAACTTCTGTGAAACTGCATCGGAAACTTACTCAGAACGAAGCATCTAATTTAGAACTATGCTGCAGGCTCCGTAACCAACGCCTGTTCCAGCTTAACCGCCAAATTCTTCATCGACAAGCATTTTAAAGGATAGATCTACCGAAGTTTTTCGGTAAGCACACTGACTGGGGCAACTTTAGGGGTATTTTCCAGTCACTCTTTATCGACCAGAAACACATTACCAGTGTTCAAAAACTCAATTATCTAAAGATGAGTTTGGATGGCGAGGCTGAGGTTCTACTGAAGAACATACCTACCACAGGTGACTACTTTGATCGATCGTGAGAATTCTTGAAGAAGAAGCATGAAAATGTACGTGTTCTTATTACGTCCTACATCTCCACATTTCTCTCTCTTTCAACAATGTGTCGAGAAACAGCTGCGGAACTGTCAAGGGTCACCTCAGGAACCTGAAATGCTATCGAGGCCTTGATGACACGAAGGCGTCCAGTTGACAAGTGGGCTGATATGCTTCATCAATTGTACCGCCAAAGGAATCTCATTCTTCGAAACCCACGGTTTGTTTCTTTTTTTTAGGACCAACCTTCTTGTTCCAGTGTCAGGAGTTCAAGAAGAGGACATCAGATAAGCGGCGAGAGTACGTCGAAGCTAAGCAGCATTGCTTAAATTGCTTATGTCGACATCGCGTCTCGGCTTCTCCTTCAGGAAGATGGTGCCACGAGTATTCAGGGAAGCATCACTCGATACTTCATAGATCTCAACTACAACAACAACCTCATTCTGTGCTTAATGCGACTGCAGCGCCTTGTACTTTCAACGGTAATGCTTCCCTTATTGCACATAAGACAGAACCGCTTTCAGGCCCAACATCGACGACAATCTTGGCATATCTTCGGTCTACGTAACATCGTCAACTGGACAAATATATCAGCTTCGAGCACTGATTGATCCGTGCTCAGAAATCTCTGTGTGGAAATCAGCCATGGTGATGTAACGTATCAATCCAAACATTACTGTGAAGACTACCGCTCTCGTCGCTCGACAATCCACCACCATTCAGCAGCCGTCATCTCTCTTAATTATAAATAGCATCACAGAGGAAATTTAGTTCTGGCTGATGATTTCACGACTGGCAACCGACGGAATTCGAACACCAGACTACAGCTTGGCTCCAAAGGCAACCTCTTATCATTTTTGTCTTGCAACAAATTTGATCTGATGATGCTGTCACTGTGCTTACAACAGGAAGGACAGCAATTTTATGTAGATATAGATTCGAGATTTAATCTCGCGCCTGCGATTTCATATTGTTGTGGTATAATGTACGTTTTGTGTCATTATTGTTCAGTAAATATCAGGTGATTCGATTCTTACCTATACTGTCTTAGGTTAAGGTGTCAGTACTGAATAGACAACTGGTGAAGACACAGGAGAGCCTTCTCTGTATAAATGTTGGGGCGACACTCATGAGTTAATTGACTTTAGTTACTACTCTAGTTCAGTTATTTAATCAGACAGATTAATAAATGTATAGATTCATCGTCATTGTGTTTCATCACTCGCTTTCAGTCCTAATTTGAAAAACTATGCTGAACTTGACATTCATTCACTTGACTCGAATTCAGCGGCCCCTAAAACCTTCAAATACGACGAATGGTGAAAACTTTCGCAGAAATCATTCATACCATGAACGGTATGCGTAGTCCGTCATGATAAAGTCTATTGAAATAGTTATTTGTGATACAAGTGCGCAAAATAGGTGATTGTGCATCCATTTTAGTTCTGTAAGATTTGATGATTGTTTCTCGTGCAGAATGTTCTCCTGATTCCGAATACATGGGGTGCACATAGAAAATTCTGCAAGTATTGAAAATATTTTTTCATAATCATTTGAAGAAGTGTGATATGCACAAGTTTCATTCAGAGTGTATGTTGATTTAATTGATATTTTTCGAGAAAAACAATAAAATAGCGTTTTAATGAAAAACCATTTCTACAGTGTATTTTTTATTATTTTGCAATTCTTTTTTTAAACCATCTAGTACTTGCCGAGACGAAGACAATTACTTTTGAAATTTTTTTAATTGTACTATTGGTTTAATTTTTACAAAATTAGAAATAAATACAAACTTTGCACGTCTGTGTACCTGCAGTTTCCAAACCCCCCGCTGTCACGTACCCTTGCACACAGGCGCACACAGAAGTGAAAAATTTGTATTTATTTCGAATTTTGTAAAAATTAACTAACAGTCCAATTGAAAAAATTTCAAAAGAAATTGTCTTCGTCTCGGCGATTACTATATGATTAAAAAAAATAATTGCGAAATGATAAGAAATACACTGTAGAAATGTTTTTTCATTTTAACGCTATTTTATTGTTTTTCTCGATAAATATCAATTAAATCAACATACACCATTCATAAAATTTGTGCATATCACACTTCTTCAAATGATTATGAAAAAATATTTTTAAAACTTTCATAACATTCCGAGATATGACATTTTTTATTTAACCACAGAAAATGTCAAATAACAACAAAACGACCGAGAATTTGCCATGTGCACCTGATATATTCGGAATCAGGAGAATATTTTGCACAAGAATCAATCATCAAGACTGACGGACCAAAAATGGATGCTCACTCTCCTCTTCGGATTCCAGATTATTAAGACCACCCGCCATCGTCTGCTGACCCAAAACGAAAAAAGTAGTCAAAGTAGGCACCGAGCGCCTAAAAGGAAAGGATCTTAAAGCAAAAGATTTTTAAATTTTGTGAACAAATTGTGTTGAAAAAAAAATGTTTGAACAAAATTTTGTTGAAAAAAATGTTTGAACAAAAAATTTTGAAAAATTAAAGTTTGTGAAAAAAATGTTGAAAAAAAATTTATTGAAAAACATAGTTGAAACATTTTTGGAAAAAAAAGGTTTGAAACAAAATTTGTTAACCAAAAATTATGTAAAAAAGTTTTATGAAAACAAATTTTTGGCGCTTATGCCCTTTTGCTGTGCCAAATGTTGGCGCTTATGCCCTTTTGTACGACGAACGAGCGGCTGCGAAACCCCAAAAACAAAACTTCAATCAGTAAAAGATTTGTTTTAGTTAAATCTAAATTTATTTCAAGAAGATACCAACACCAGTGTTTAAAGTTACCTATGCCAGTGTCTAAAATATCTCATCTCGAAAGTGCACATGCGCAGCTTTTTCACCAGTGCCTAAAGTAAG
Organism: Andricus kollari; assembly: GCA_932074435.1. Lineage (NCBI taxonomy): Eukaryota > Metazoa > Arthropoda > Insecta > Hymenoptera > Cynipidae > Andricus > Andricus kollari. Next base: position 9,759 of record CAKNWW010339448.1, on the reverse strand, counting down.
CCATCTCAATCTGCGCATGCGCGAAAATTGTTTCGCACACAGTCTGCTCAAATAAGGTCATTTAGGCACCATTTAGAAGCATTAAAACGTCAAATTTTGAGGTGAATATTGCAAAAAATATATGTAGCACATCAAATATAATATCTAAGCCCACATAGTATACAGCTACTGTCTCACCCTTATACATCGCCCATACGTTTGGGATAGTTCACGCGACTTCCTAGTGTAAGCTAAGTTGTAGGTACGCGCTAGCTGGCGCGTAAACCTACACATTTACGAGTATGCATGACAGTTTAACAAAAAATATTGTTTATTATACAATTTTCAATAGACAGTATAACATACTTATAAGCCCCCTGCATTCAAACGGCACTGCGGGCCAGAGCAAGAAGTGGGGAGAGGACCAAGTCCGGGATTTCTTTTCCAAATTGCACGGCAACCTAAGTCACAAGCAAAAAAGAAGTTAGTAAATTAGGGGATAGAAGTGGATGGGATGAGGAATGTAAAGATGAAAAGAAGGAAGTGAAAAAGGAATTAAGAAAATGGGAAAAAGAGAAGAGTATGAATTAGTATGAAGAAATGCTACTGTTTTATCGGACAGATTGAATAAACAAGTTGAGGAAAAAAAGATAGAGAAAGAGGCAATGATAGCAATAGTCGTGGACTCAGAGGCGGCGTTTGACTCATTGTACCGAGTCATGATAGAAAAAGTTATGGTAAAAAAGGAGATACGAGAGGACTTACTAAAGAGAGTATCGGACATTTTTAGAGACAAAAAGCAGGATAAAGGAAGGAGAGCAAGTAGAAGTTAGTTTCTGGTTAGTGACACAAGTAAGGCAATGATGTACTTTGAACCTAGTTTTATTTAATACATTAATCTCAGACTTACAAGGGGGGTTAGGTCGGTGTCCAGCGCCGATTTTTTTTGTTACTTTGCAGGTGAAAAGAGGATCCCAGACTATGAAAAAAAAATTATGTTGGGCAAACGTTCACATTTGGGGGTTGAAATCACCCCTTCTACTTTTTTGAGTCTTTTAGTGTTTTAAGAGGTAAGATTGTTTTTTGCTTATTGTTTTTACACAAAATTGTTCTGATTGATGCTGCATTACAATGTTAGCGTGATTTGTAAAAACACTTACCCTCTAGAGTATCATCATTTAGAAAATCTACCCCTAGAATGGTTCGCCATACGACATATATGTATTTTAAGATTTTGGACGTTATTGCTGCAAACATCTTGTTTTGTTATTAAATTCTATTAAGAATCATCAGTGTTATTCTAAATAACCCCTGCATTACGCACCATCCACCCCTATAATATTATCAATGAATAAGAAATATATTTATTTATATAACATCTCTGTGAGTAAATGATTAAAATATTTGGTTTGGGCAATCGATAATAATATAACTGATTTTTTGTTAAAGATGCCACTTGTTCTTATATTAATAAACCCTTATTATGTAAAAACGATAAAGGTAAGTGCATGTGTTTGTAATTTTTCAACGGAAATATGTACATGCCTGAACCTAAATAAAAATTCTTTAAACAGTTCTGTTATATGTATCATCATTAAAATTGCCAGCTAAACAAAACATAAAAAGTTTTGTAGGGGTAGTTTTCACATAACAAGGGTTTATAATACTATAAGAACAAGTGCCATCGTTCTACAAAAAATCAGTTATATTATTATTGATTGCCCAAACCAAATACTTTAATCCTTTACTCACAGAAATATTATATTAATAAATATATTTCTTATTCATTGATAATATTATAGGGGTGAATGATACGTAATTTAGGAGTTATTTAGAATAACACGGCTGATTATTAATAGAATTTGATATCACAACAAGATGTTTGCAGCAACAAAGTCCAAAATTTTAAACTACATATATGTCATATGGCGAAGCATTCCAGGGGTAGATTTTCTAAATGACGATACTCTAGAGGGTAAGTCTTTTTACAACTCACGCTAATATTGTAATACAGCATCAATTAGAACAATTTTGTGTAAAAACAATAAACAAAAAACAATGTTAGCTTTTTAAAACACTAAATGACTCAAAAATGTAGAAGTGGTGATTTCAAACCCTAAATGTGAACGTATGCCCAACATTTTTTTTTTTTTTTCATAGTCTAGGATCCTCTTTTCACCTGCAAAGTAAAAAAAAATTTGCGCCGGACACCAACCTAACCCCCCTTGTTAGAAGAATTTAAGAGAAAAGGGCGGGGAGTAGTTAGGATGGGATTAGAAAAAATATATACACTGGCATACGCGGACGATATAGTGTTGATGGCAGAGGATGAAGAAGTGGTGGCGGACTTAATTACAGGATTAGAGAAATACTTAGATGGACAAAAATTAAATTTAAATGTAGAAAAGACGAAGATATTGACGTATAGAAAAGAAGAAGAATGGAGATAGAAAGAATGGATTGGGAGATGGAAGGGAGTCAATTTAGAAGAAGTAAAGGAGTTTAAATACTTCGCATATATCTTGAAAAACAAATGGAGATCATAGAGCTCATATAAGAGAAAGGATCAAAAAAGCGGCAGGGGTAATGAACCAGATATGGAGAATAGGAAAAAGAAGGTTCAAATAAGATTGGAGAAAGAGAATGTGGTTATTTAATACGCTGTTATGGTCAGTATTAGGTTATGGAGCAGAGATATGGCGATGGAAGGAAAAGAAAGAGATGAAGAGTGTACCAGAAGGTATAAAAAGTGGATGCTAGAGGTAGACTAGAGGACGTCTGGATATATGGTGAGAGAAGAAGCGTAAAGGGATAAAATAAGTACCAGAGCGGGAAAGAGGGCATCACAGTTTGAGACAAAGCTAAGGGAAGGAAAGGAAAATGAGTTAACGAAAAAGTGCTTTAAGGAGGTAGAAGAAAGGAGAGGGACGGCAATAGAATGAACGAGATGGGAAGACGAACCAAGGGCGTTCTTCAGTGCTAGAGATATAGAAAACATGGAAGCATGTATGAGAAGGATGTAGGAGAACAATGGAAGACAAAGGAAGCTGGCAAGAGAATGTGGTAAAGATTCTAGGCAAGGATGGATTGGGTGAGGAGTGGATGAAGAAGTTGAAGGGGGTTAGATGAGTGAGTCAGAATGAATTAAAGAATGGGTGTGAAAAAATGGCAAAATTTAGCAAGAGGAAAAGTGAATGAAGAAGGAAACGGAAGTTGCTTAGACTACATAGAAGCGTAAAGATTTGGAAGTAATGGTTATGTAATAGTATGAGTAGATTAAGCTTTGGATACGCTCTCGCTTGCTCTCTCGCTTTCGATCGCTCGATCATTCGTTCGTAAAAAATGTAAGTAAGGATCTGGATATAAGAATTTATGTAAATAGTTGTAAATAATTGGGATAAGATAATATAAAATATGTAAATGGAAAGATTGGATGAACAGGCTTTACAGGGCTTTTGGAGGACATTAAAATGCATCTGTAAAAAAAAAATTAATGAAAATCAAAAATTGAGTTTAAAACTTTGTTTTTAACAAATCTAAAAAGTTTTTGGAACTTATTTATTCTTCAATTTTTTTTCTCTTCAAAACTACCAAAATTATGCAAGTTAAAAAAGGACACAATTTTAAATTTCTCCTAATTTTTTAGAATTTGTCAAAAAATAATTGTAGGCTTTCTCTTTCAACAACAAAAAGAACTAATGCTGGAATTTCCAACAAAATTACTAACAATAGATGAAATTCTTTAGATGATTTGACATGGAATTGCTCATATGAATACTATATTATAAATTTTTAAAATTAAATTTAAAAGTTTGATAGCGTTATATATTGTAGGAGAAATATTAAAAAGTTTTCCTGAGTTTTTGTGAGTGTTAACACGTTTAACAAGTTTTACCTATTTACGTATGTTATGGGTAGACGTTAAAACAGACAAGAAAATTTTTATAATCGAATGGATGATATTCGAAGTATACATAAACATTCATTATCCCAATTTAAAAAATGGATTTATCACGTTTTGTACGCTTACTCCTAAACTGTAACCTCATTCTGTATTCGAAATTAACCGAACTTGATTCCATATTGCATTGAGCAGTCTAAAAAACAATTTAAAATTTTACGATCTACTTTAAAATGATTAAGTTTATTATTTATTTAAAGTTAAAATTGTTAACATTATTTTAGGTCATGTAAGAAATTTTATTTTTATGGCTTATCTCAGGAATCTCGCTTTTTCAGGGTAAAAATACGGGCTAAGGCCGCATTATCAGTTTAAAAAAAAATTGACTTCCGTATTCACAGGATTTTCGCACACCAAAAACAATCGCGAAAGCTTCTTTATAAATGTGCGCACAATTCCTATCTACAGGTCTTCTGAATGTGCCAGTATTGCACCGATTCCATACGGTGATGCGTCACAAATCAACATGATCTTCTTTGTGTGGCTAAAATACGCTAAAACTTTTAATGATGTAATTTCCCTTTTCTATTTGTTCAAAAGTTTCAGTTCATTTCTGAATCCAATTAAAATTATCTTCTTCCAAACAATCAAATAACGGTCTCAATTTATGTACTAAGTTTGTAACACAGGGGGTTACTTGGCGGTATGGGCGACGAGGGCCTGAGCCGAGCCCGTCCGGGAACCCACGACGGGTCCCGAACGTGTGTCCGACGGCGGGACTCGCCGCTCAGACCGTCAGTTCCTCCCTGTGCTTGAGAACGTTAAGTGTTCTCTGTTTTTGTGTCAACAATTGTGAACGCCGCTGGTTTGTTGCCCATTCGTTCCCCGCTCAGGATTATCGCTACGATCATCGTTTTGTGTAAGTCAAATACATGAGTTTATCATATAGCAACCCACGACCAACTTATTTGTGGACCCTTTTCTCTTGGTTCCCCGGTTTTTCCCCTTTCCTTCTTCCCTCCTCGGTCTTACCACGTAACACCTGGCGCCCAACCCAAAAACCCACCTCTCTTCCTGATCAATCTAACCTGCTGAGAAAAAGGAGACACAAATTTATTACTCAAAACCAAACTCCGAATTTAAATTGAACTCCACATTTAACTTTTACTCTGAACTTTACCGTATTCACATTTTGCATGCCGTTGATTCATTATGCCTTGCCAAATTTATAACTTATCTCTAGAATTATACATGGAAATCACCGATATATTTATTTAGGAGGTGATGTTTATATGTAGCAGTGCAATTTTTTACAATTGATAATCCTTGTTGGCTCATGATATTCCACCTGTTTATGTGAAATGATTTTTTTCTTATGATCTATGTGCTCTGATTTTTACATGCCATGATTTATTTGATGATATGTTATTGTGTAATATTTGTTGTACATTTTTCGCAATGTTTCGCCACATGTTCGCACGCGACATTCGGAAGAGCGTAATCCTAAATACGCAATAAAAAACCAAAACGGAAACGATTTAAATAAATTTTTCGTTCTTATAAAATGGGGACAAAATGCACTTGCGTCTAAAAGAATAGACTAAATTCGGTTAAGAGTAAACGAAAAATCGGGAAAGAGTTATCGTGACGTTTTTTTTTTTTTTAGGAAATTAGAAATTTAGTTTCTGAAAATAAAAACGGAATTAAAAAAATCATTAGAAAATTATTAAAAGGAAACCTGAAAAGGGAAAAACATGAGGAATTCAGTTCTTCGTCGAAAATTTTAAACGCCGAACGGAACGAACCGTTCAAGCGCGCAAGCAAGCTCACACGGGCAGCGAGCAATACACGCGAGTCGTGGCAAGGTCACGCGACGTATCTCGCAAACAAAGCGTCCTACGACGAAAACAAAAATATTTTCGAAATCTCTAACCAGTAAATGACCAATTAAAATTTTAATTAAAATTTCTTGAACGAAATTGAAATTTTAAATTAGAAACCCACATCGGACAAATACATACAGGGTGTCCCATTAATAAAAATTTAAACTCAAATTGGAGTAAATGAAACTCAGGTCAGGGACAATAAAAAAGATAATACAAAACCCTACAACTATGGAAAGCGACCACAATAGTCTAGATTTGGCAGGTGCCGCTGCACTTCCAAACCAAAATATTGATCGGACTAACGATAAATATAAAAGTAGGGGAGCTATCCCAAAAACAATGAACAGATCAATAGGTCGCGGTAGAGGGTTCACGCGAAATAACATGGAAACACCTCAAATAAATGATAGGTCAAACCAAAACAAATCAACTCAAAACACTCAGCACTCACACCAGGACATTACTCAAAATCAAAATAGAACCTTCGACCCCATTGACAATACACTCTTTTGGGATCATCAAGATCTACCAAACTTGGACGGACCATTCCCTAGAGACGAAATAAGATCAGAGATTAACAACGAAACATATCAACGCGATTCATTTCTAGAAAACAATACACGATTTATTTTAGAAACCAACGAATTATTAGAAAGCGTAGAATTTAACGAATTTATGAATCAACAAAAGGAGAGATTCTTCAAGGAAAGGGCAAATAATTTAGAAAGTAGATTAGACCCGCCGGCAAATAGCTCATTCGAACACAGACAAAAGATAATCGAACCAAGTTACAGAAAAAATAAAAGTGCATCTCCTGACAGACATTCAGTACAATTTAATTTAAAGGAAAAATTACCAGAACCCCGTCAATTTTCCCACAACAATATTGAAAACAGTACTAGAACCAGAAATAATAATTTAAAATTAAATAACTCAGACGACAGCGAAACATTACAAGACAGAATAAACTCAAAACAAAACAGACGACATAGACTCTCGACAACAAGGGAAAGGTCAAACAGACATTCTAGAATCCATACAAATAACACAGATACTGACAGCGAACCTGAAAATAATTTAAATGACGAAACAATTCCAGCAACTTATTTTCCTTTCGGAATGATTCAAACACCCTTTCAAATTATGAGTAATTGGCCAATTAAATTCCGAAATAATAAAGACGATAGCCCCGCGCATTTTCTCGAAGAACTAAAAAGATTCAAAAGGGGTTATAAAATAAACGACCGTGACATTCTAGAAAATTTAGACGCGCTACTAATCGAAGATGCGAAAGATTGGTGCGAAATAAATAAAAATTCCTGGAGACGTTTACCTGATTTTTTCGAAGATTTCGAAAACGCGTATATCGATGAAAGATTTTCGGAGGAAATTAGACAAAAAATTAAATTTTGTAACCAAAAACGGACTCAAGACATTCACTCATACCTGACAGAAATCAGAAAATTATTTACAAAATTATACCCAAGAAAATGTCGCGAATGGGAATTACGCAGAGCCTATGAAAATCTTAGAATCGAATATAAAATGTATATAAAAAGGAACGATTTCGAATCTTTTGAACAACTGGAAGACTTAGGGAAAGAATGGGAAACTGAGCTAGCCAAATCCAAAATTCGAGTATTACAGATTACCGAACCTAAAATAGAGGAAAAATTAGAACAAAAACGCAATGACAGTATTGGGGATAAAAATAATTTGGATGACAAAAAGGAAAATAAATATGGTCAAAATAATATAAAAAGCGTATATCAAAACCAAAATTACCAGGGTAGAAATCAATACAAAAATCGATTCCCATTTTCACCATTTGGACCTCCATTCCAACCTTTTCCAAATCAATATCCACAAAATGTTAGACCCAGATTCCAACCAAACTACCAACCCAGATTTCAAAACAATAGATACAGATATCCATTTAACCCGTACCACAAAATGTTACCAACGTTCAATCAAAAGTCTTTGAGTTCAAATCAAGGTCAAAGCAACCCAATGATTCAATTCCCTACAGAAAATCCGGAAAACCAGTTAGGAAATAATAACAAAAAAAATTTCCAAAAATCGGATTTCGGTAATAAAAATGAAACAAACAAGACAATGAAACATACGCGAACGTAAACACAAACAATTCAAATTGTTATCATTGTGGTTTCACAGGTCATTTTAAAAGAGAATGCCCATATTACACGTATAACCAGGGAAACTGAAGGGGCAGGTATTAGAACCACAAATAGTACAACCTAATACCGGAACGCCAGAATTCTTAAATTCGGATAAGGATGAAACTACGGAGACACGTTTTCATCTGATGACAAAATTCGAAGGTAGCTTATTTCGAAATTTTGGTAGATACAGGTGCCACACATTCGAATGCTGGCAAGGAATTGCTGGAAAAAATCCAGAATTCCAAATATTCAATATTTGAATCCGTTGCGCGAATTTAATGGTCGCAAATGGAGAAACAGTAGATATATTAGGACAGGTAGTGATTCCAATTATAATCGGAAATAAAAGGAAACACTTAATGTTTAGGTTAGTCCCAAAATTAAAATCCGTAGGTATTTTGGGAACAGACATGATAAAATCCTTACGGATGACGCTAGACTATGACTCAGAAACTTGGTGGTTACCAGGGAGTCCCTCTATACGCTATCCTATGGAAGCACATCCAAATTCATTACCCCTCCCCATAACTGAAAATAAAACTAAACCTGACATTAAACTAAAAGAGAATAAGGAAATTAAAAAGGAAAAATTTAGAGATAAACCAGCGATTAAAAAAGAAGAAATGAAGAAACTAAATAAAAAACCGAAATTCGGAGGTAGTATTAACCTCAAAAGTACAAGGGAACTTAACAAAAGTAGCCCAACTCTAAAAGATAGCGAAATCCCCCTAGTATCTATCAATCCTAACCTATCCGAAAAAACAAAAAACGCCCGAATCCCAGTAACCATTCCCACGAAAGATATTCCAAATCTAATGAGCATCCCTACGAGCAACAAATACCAACCCCTAGAGAGCATCCCCACCCACGACACTAGCGACGACTCAAGCACACAAGATTCATTTAGTTTAAGTAACCCGAAAATTAGGAGGAAAAATAAGGAAAATGAGTCAGGAAAAATCTTTTATAATAGTAAATACGAGGACAATTATAAGAATCAAGATAGTAACCTTTCGAAAAATAGAAAAGTTACTAATCGGAAAACATTAGAAAAGGAATCTCAAAATGCCAATGAGATAACAAAAATTGATAACAGAAATCAATGGGTAAATTTTAAAAATAAAGCAATAAAATTGCACAATATTTCAGATAAGTTAGGAAAGATCGACGAACAAAAATATTGTTCGCTCGAGTATTGCGAAGGTATTGTTGAGCTGAACGAAAGCCAACAATCCCAATTAGAAAAACTTTTAGAGAACAAAATAAAGATTCACCAGGGAAAAGAACATAGGGCGACTCATTTAACCAAACATAAAATCGACGTCCAAGGCCACGATCCCATTAAACAGCGATATTACCACGTGAGCCGAAAAATACGTTACCGACAAAACAGATGACTGGTACTCTACAAAACTCAGACAAGTGACAAAAAGACCGGAAGAACACGAAAAATGGCGAATCAGGGACTCACAACTCTATTTTTTCAGAACAGACCCACGAAAATCCACCCTCTTACCAGACTCAAACCCTTGGAAATTAGTCGTACCCCAAAAACTTAGAGTTCAAGTTTTACGGGAAAATCACGACGAAACCCAGGCAGGACATTTAGGCTCAGAGAAAACTTACGCAAGAATTTCCGAACATTACTTCTGGCCAGGAGTATATTCGGACGTTATCAATTACGTAAAAAACTGCCAGACTTGTCAAAGAGTAAAACCGGGTAACAAAAGTAAGGCAGGATTAATGGGGAAGAGAATCGTCGAAGAACCATGGACTATGGTAGCAGCTGATATCATGGGACCATTGCCGA
>CAKNWW010339429.1:0-10305 GCA_932074435.1 Andricus kollari | reverse complement strand
AGAATACTTAAATTTTTATTTACCAAAATTAATTATCAACCAAAAAAATGAATTTTGAATAGAATAGTTAAATTTTCACCTAAAAAGATGAATTTCCAACTAAAGAAATAAATCATCAATTAAACAAATAAATTTCCAACAAATTAGTGCAACCTTTAAACAAGTAGTTGAATTGTCTACAAAAAAAGATGACTCTTCAACAAAATAGTTGAACTTTTAACAAAATAATTTAATTTTCAACCAAATAGTACAATTTTTGAACAAACGAGATAAATACCGGAATTTAAAAAAAGTTGGATTTTCTTATTAAGCTCTATCAATTCAGTTCGCATTTAAGCGAACAAACGAGAAAAAGAAGAAAAGCGGAAGTTTCTTGAAAACAGGGGAAAAAAGAAAAATTAAAAGAGGGAGAAATGAGGGTAATAGGGAAGAGAGTGTAAAGTCTGAAACATGAAAGTGATTTTCATATTTATTAAGTTATTATTAAACTGCATGAAATTTGCTCAAATCGATCATCAGGAAACGTACTAAATATTACAAATTTCAATTGAAATGATATTATCAGATATATCTTATGAAAGACACAAAATGATGGTTTTTGAAATGGGTTAATTTTAATAAATAATGGCTTACTTTTTATACTTTCGAAGATTCCAAACTTATGATAAGATTTAATTTCGATGTCAGAGTTGTTTACCAGTGATAGGTATAACTGTTCCCGATATTATTTTTCTGGATATAATGCATTTTGTTGAAAATTCGTCTTTTTGTATAGCAAAGTAATATTCTTGTAAAAAATTTATATTTTTGGTGGAGGATTCAACTCTTTTGTTAAACATTCCGTGGTTTTGAGTTAACACTTTATCTATTTGGTTAAAAATTTAACTATTATGTTAAAGTTTAATTATTTTCTTAAAAGTTAAACTATTTTTTTAAAGTCACCTTTTTTGTTGAAAATCAAACGGTTTTATTGAAAATTCGTCCTCATAGAAAAAACAAAACGTAAAAAGTGTTTCAGGTAAAAGTTCTGGCGGTAATAACGGTATGAAAAAAACTGAAGATGGGAAGTGTAAAATAAAAGATCACTAAATTTTCGTATTGCCATTACCGATCTTCGTTTTTTTGCATGGCGAAATTACCCTCAGAATTTTTACCTTCAACGGTTTTTACCTTTTGTTTTTCTGTGCTTTTGTATTGAAAATGAATCTTTCATGGTGAAAAAGTCATCTTTCTTGGTTGAAAGTTAACTTTGTTGTTGAACTAATTTGTCAAAAACGCAATGTATTTTGACAATATATATCACATTGAATTTAAAATAGTATCTACAATAATTTTATACATAAGAATTTATTTCCCTATTTTCGTGAAAATTCACCCTATTTCCCCTGTTTTAGGAGCATTTTCCAACTTAACTTACTAGAAACGCGAAAAAACGCAGAATAAATGTCAAATTTGTTTTCAGCAAACGGTTACGCTATTTACGGGTGGGGGAAGGGGATGGTAAGGCGGGTCATGAAGAGCAAGGTTTAGGGAATCAAAAATAGCCCAAAATGTTGTATGTAGTTTACGAGCGACCCCTAACCTACCTCCGGCTCGAAGAGCCATTTTTTTTTAATTTCTAAGTTGTGAATTTGAGTTAAACTCGTAAACTCCAAGGCGCTCCAAATTATAAAGTGAAGACCACTGTCAATTTTCAATATTTTCAAAATCGCTGATATTTCCGGGTTGTGTTTTTTGCTCCCTAACTTTCGTTCGTTCATTTATTTTGCATTTTTTAATACACTTTGGCTCTCTCAAGAAGCAATCTGCTTCTGGCGCTCTGCGAATAAAATTCAGCCTTCAGCTTCCTGCTGCCCCTCCGTCTCCATTTTAACAACTTTTTTCTTTGGCACACTTCGCGCCTCAATTTTCTCCCGTTTGCTCCGACATAACCCTCCCAAGTAATTTTCTCGCTTTGCAGTATGAGTACCAAAAAGTTACAAAATTATTTACCAGGATTTTCGATTATCAACCCTTCTGCTGCTCATCCCATGATCGGGAAAGAAAAGTTTTGTGAATGGGGGATGAAACAAGAAAAACATTCTGCCGAACTCAGGAATTCATGTCAAGATTATCGAATGTCGAGAATCACGTCGTGCGTGCGATTTTAGGAACGGTTCTATTCACCCGTAAAAATCCAGACATGATCGTAATGCTCTTTTTACACAAAATTACACTTTCTGAAATGTGAGGCGAAATGCGTACATTTATGAAGGCATCAGGAACACGAACGATTTCATTCGCAAATGCCGTTTTATCGATAACTTTTTCTGGTGAAAGGGATTCTCGAGAGGAATCTGTTTGAATTGATGGAATAAGAAATCTCCTAATCTCCATTCTGCTCATTCTAGAGAATTTTCAATCGAAATTCTGTTTTATCATCCATTTTATTAGGAACTAATTTTTTTTTCTTGCTTGGAGCATTGCTTACATAGAGCTCAAATCGTGCGACTTTTTCGCCTCTTTTAAAAAAAAAGAGTACTCTGAAACTTTTTGAAGATAAATGCGACTAATCGGCATTTACAAACTTTTTTCTGTTTTTCTCATTATTTCGGTACTTAGTTTCAATTTTAAGCACATCAAAAATTGAAAAATTAAAATTAAATGTGTACGGAAACTTTAAAATTATAATTGAAAACATTTGTAAGTGAATAATTTCTAATTGAACCTTTATACTTAGACAATTTGACGTCAATATCGGTGAAAATTAATCAATTCCTAACTGCCTAAATCCATATTAAAGTTTTTACTTTGTCCAATTTCAGCCCTGACTAGTTGATTAATTTTAGGCTTAAAGTGTTTTAAATTACTATTCTTAAGGCTCAAGGCGTAAAAATTACAAAAATATTCAAATTTTCTTTTAAAACAATTTTTTAATTTTAAATCAAAATAAAATTAGAGATAAAACTATGCCTTCTAAACTAACCGTTCTGCTTTTTTAGTTAACCCATCGTTTTAGTACGCATACGCAGCGCTGGGTACAACATCAAACAGCAGACAGATTTAGTGATTAAGAATTTATGCTTTAGTATATTGTTTGAAAATATTTTCAATTCATGTGAATTTTTTTCAGTACATTTGATTTCCTTTGAATTTATTTGAATTCCTTTGAATTCATTTTAATTCCTTTCCGTTTTTTTTAATTCCTTTAAATTCACATTGTATTCTTTTACATTGCTTGGAACTGTTTGCAATTCTTTATAACTCGTTCAAGTTCCTTGAATTTATCTCGTCAATTGATCACTAATAAAAGGTTTTTTACATTTTAGAGAGAATATACTGCGTGAGAAGGTTTAAAAACGAAATTAAAGAATTTCTTGAATTTTGTACCTGGACTTCAACTTGTGGCATGCCCTAGGAAAGTTATAGCAAACAAAAAATCAAGTTCATACCAATTGGTCTTTAAAGTCTTATTTTCAATTTACATAAGACAATAAAACTTATAAAATAGTCACAGCTTCTCGAGATACGATTAAAAATGACCAATTGTTTCTGTGTCGACAGCAGTAATCGCCGACTGAAACTTGACATTTGAGGCTCGGACATTTTTAGCCTTATCTCGAGAAGCCGTGAATATTTTTTAAGTTTTATTAGCCTAAATTTAATAGAAGCCTTTAAAGACTGATTGGTATGAATTTGATCTTTTTGCTGCAACTTTCCTAGATCATGTCACAAATTGAATTCGATGTACAATATTCGAAAAATTCTTGAATTTTTTTTTAATTTTCTCACGCAGTATATTCTCTCCAAAAGGTGAAAAACACTTCTGTCAGTGCTCAATTGACGCGCAATTGAAAAGGCTTTTCAACGGTTTGTTAAAAAAGTTTCTGCCTCCATTTTTGAACGAGTAATCACGTTTCAAAGCCAGCAGTGATTTTTAATAGTACTTTCGCTGATCGTACCGACAATTTCCGAAGGTACTGTAATCCTCCTAAATTCCTGCGATTATTTTGAATGTCATAAATTTGATAAATTCAAAGAATGCCATGAATGCCTTAAAATTAATCTTGTGGTCAAATTGAGTATTATTTCGTAGACAATTCAATAATTTGCTTGAAAAATCATTCTTTTCCGTAAAAAAAATGCACAGACTTTTAGAAAATTTGTCTTCTTATGTTTAATATTCAACTATTTTCATACGAAATTTAACTATTTGGTTGAAAAGTAACTTTTCTGTTGAAAAATTACATTTTTAACACTTTTTGTTTGAGAATCAATTTTTGTTATAGATATATCTTTTTGTGGAAAATTTAAGTCTTTTGTTAAAAACTCCCTTTTTTGGTTGAATTTAATTGCTTTATCTGAAAATTAACTCACTCTATTTTTGGTACGTAATTTGCGGATAACTCATTATAAGATTATGGATGACTATATAACGCCTGTGTGTAAGTTTGTTTTTATATCTGAAATAAAAATGTATAACAGTCATGGAAAATGAAATGTTTATCAGGAAAATGTCTGAATAGATTGATGATGTGATTGTAATATTTTAGGATGCATACATTTTAAGTCCTCCAGGTTGTTTAAATTAGTTTAAAGAGGCTTAAATAACATAATCCAGTTACGAGTTCCATTTGTCGATGCAAACATGCATAGGGAAAATTCGAACGAGTCTTCGAGTGGATAGAAATCCAGCCCATTGCCACTAATATAGTTTCCATTCCCCGAATTAGTTAGCGTGCCCTACGGTCGCTCCATTAGACTTCCCGTCGAGTGCGTCCAACGCCATTAAACTTATAACCGCGATCCCCGCGGCTTTTCGACTGTTTCGCTCTGTCCATGACGACCGTACTTCATACCTTAACGTTCGCTCGATTTTCCCGCCTCGCTGAATTTAACTGATAGTTAACTCCTCCCTGACAAAAACTTGGAACTGTGTTCTACAGCTAATGAGTTTTACTGGCCTCATTTTCTGAACCTACTCAGCCAAAAGCACATTGATTCTATTGATTTCCAGAGCTCCATGAACTTTCCTTAAAAGGGACTAAGCTAATTTTTATAATCACTTTTTTCATGTATGCCTACTACTGCTGCGAGTTTCATAAGGAAGTATACTTGATTTCGGTTTAATTGACATCTCAAAATTTAGCAAAGTTTTACAATGAATCGAATTTTTTTCAGATAATGAGTTCAGAAACCTTCGAACTTGAATCGAAACTTAACAATACAAAACAAAATTAAATTTGCAAATAAATGTGAATCTTTGTAACGTAGGTTAGCACTATCATGTGCACGACCATCAACTTGCCTGTATGAGGTCTGTCCGAAAAGTATCCAACCTTGTGATGTACTAGGATTAAGAATCAATTGTGTTCAATGACGATATTGCCTTCAAAGTTTTTTCCTTTGAAAGTCACAACCTTCTTACAACGATCCTCTCACTTTCGGAAGCACTTCGTAAATTCACCTTTCGGAATAGCTAACAGTTACTTTTTTCGCATTCTGTTTTATTTGTCCTACGTCTTGAAATCGGTTTCCTTTTAGAGGAAACTTCAATTGGGAAAACAGACAAAAATAGCAGGGAGCCAGTTCAGGACTTTATTGGTACTGCCGAAGTGGTGTATGACCTATTCCACCAGAAATTGCTGAATAAGCTGCAATGAATGGACAGGTGCGTTGTTTGTGGTGCAGGTCTTAGTTGCCACTTTTTTACAAATCAGGCTGTTTTCTTCTTACTGCGTAAGGTAATCACTTCAGAACTTTTTGGTAATACTGTTTGTTTACCGTCTGACATTTTGGACCGTGTTAATGGTGCACAACCCCATTCTGGTTGAAAAAATAGTGATCATTGCCTTCATCTTGCTCCGACTAGTACGCTTTCGTTGCTCTCGGGGATCCAGCTGTCTTTCACTGCGAAGATTTAGGGCTTCGTCTCAGGGCCATAGCCATAAACCTATGAATATACCCAGTGATGACCTTTTTGAACATTTTCGAGCTGCTTCTGATTGATTCCAAATTGTCCACGGCGACCCCTACTCGACAATTCTTCAGGTCTTTCAGCAACAGTGGAATAAATTTTGCTGCGCCACGCGGTTCCTCCCAAAATCTTGGCTCAAAATTTCCGAAACAATACTTTTTTGAATCGCGAGTACATCCTCTACCTCTCTCATTGTTAAATGACGATAATTATCTATTAATTAACACTCGCACTCTTCCACATTTTGACGTGCTTTGACCATTGCGGGCGTACTAGAGCGAGGACCACATGCTACTGAAGTACAAAGTTAGAGCACAAGGTCGGATATGTTCCTCGCATACCTCATATACATATAGCCATTGATACCCTAAATCGATAATTTAGCATGAATATCTCCTAATATTCGATCGACAAAACGGACTTTTTCCTTGCGGAGCGTTACATATATTTCAATTATAATCAAGTCTTTCGATTATTGAGACCATCACGATTACTGGGACATTTACCTCACCTGACAAATTTTGCAAAGCATATAGAATCACTAAATGTACATTTTGGAAAGTTTCTGCACCAATAAAAAGTATTTCTGAATGAATCAGCGACAGCCGGTGCACCGGCTGAACTGGCTGGACAATATTGGGAGTTCCATTATGTTGGAGAAGGTTTTTATAACAAATAAAAAAATTAAACATGTTTTTCATAGGATGGAATGGCATGAAACTCCCTTTAGAAATCACTCATAAAAAATTGTGTTCGCATTTATATAAAGGAAGTCATGAACATTTGAAAATACCCGTTTTGTCCTGGGGATGAAAATTTTCACCTCCTATGAATTTTCAAATTGGGAATTTAGAAATAATATTCCATAAGTCGAATTACGTCTCTCTGCAATGAATTTCTTAATTTCGATGCTTTTCTACAATTTTCAGCACAGTTTATTCTACATTTATTTTGTATTGTGTTTTACCAAATCCTAATAATGTTACTTCCTTACATTACTCCTGGATTCAACATCTTAATCGTAAACAAGTTTTTCATTTTTGTGTTTTTATGTCTCATGTCGTCAGTTTTTGTTCTTAAATTTCGGTCTGGGCAAAGTGGATTGGGTGCCCGCTTTTCCCGAGTTTTCAGAAGTTTCTTCTTTTTCATAGGTGGTGTATAACTATGTCCCAAAAAGCAATCAGCGGCATAAACGGAAAATAGTGCGACCAATTCGATGAATGAGGTGCAAAAGTAAACTTTATTAGCTCAGCGATTACTAAAATTTTGATGTGATCCTTTATTCGCTTTGCTCTCCTGTGATCTTCGCTTAGTTGAACGGATTTTAATAGATAAATTCATTTTTCTAATATTTTTTTTCTCAAACCTTAATCAATATACGAAAATATTTGTGAACATTTTTTTTCTTAATTACAATATTTTACTTGCTTCTATATAACATTCCTTAACCTATTCACTTTGCCTGGACTTCCCCTATTCCTTGCAACTCACTCTACAATTATCTGATTTTCTCTTTGATTAATCTCAGATTTAAATTATATGCTAATGTTTGTCGAAGATGTTCACACATGAGTCTGTCTTTGAACGTTGTTTAGGATGTATATGCTGATTTATAAGTTAAAATAAGATTATATCAGTGAGAAATTAAACGCATTAGTTTGGCTACCATCTCATATAGATTGATAGACATAGGAATTCCTCTTGCTCAGTGGTGCGTTGAGTAAATCGTTTGTTCTGATAGGGACGCATCGTGGTCGGCTTGACGCACATGTGTCTGTCGAACTCACATCAAGTAGCGATACGGGCAAATCACTGTCTGTGTCTACAATGGCGATGAAATTTAGGTAGGTATCGGCGTTCAGAGTAGGATCGGTATACTAAATAGGCATGGGTATTGGGTATATACTGTATGGATGCTTGTAGAGGCAGACACACTGCAGCAATAGCAGCTAATGAAGATGTTTGTCAATACTGCCGTGTTCCTCTGATATACCATCTCTCTAAAGCTTGGCGCGCCATGCCAGATAGGTAGCACCTACCTACCTTGAACCTACCAAATACGATGTTGCTTTCTCGATACCAAGTAGCTCACAACTTGCGCTTCGTTACGGTTAATATCCGTTATAATCGGATCCCACACTCTCGAGCGAGTTGCAAATCTTAGGTTGTTTGCGACTATACTCAAGGTCTGTTCAGAAACTACGCTACTCTATTTTAAACAATTTTTCCACCCTTAACCTTCTTCGTCAAACATCATCGCACAAAGCTTGAACCCTTCATTGGTATTTAATTGATTGAACACCTGAAATAAAACACAAAACATACAAATATAATATTTGAATAGACTTCACAGACAAAAATGCTCTCAGAAGAGGGGAAATTAATGTATAGGTATTATGCCTAATTTAATATGAAACGCTTGAGATTTGAAGTATATAAAACCCTTTAAGATCCTGAATAATTCCTCAAAATACCTTATTCAAAGCCTTTGTAAGCCTTTAAAATTACTGAAATCCTGAGAAATCTGATAAAATCCCGTAAAATCCGTTCAAATTCCTTAAAAATCCTTGAAAATATTTGGAAATCTTGGAAAAACCTCGGACATTCATTGGAATATGTTCAAATGTCTTGGTTTTCAGATAGACATGCAATTTTTTCAATGATTTATCGTGAAGTAGTAATATACTATTATTTTGGATACATAAATACTATATCAGTTTGATTTGCTAAAAAAAAAATTACGTGAAAGTATTGATTTTTACCGATTGCAGATCTGTTTTTTTTATTTCGCCATCTTTCGGATATGAATGTACAAAGAAGCCCACAATAAGAGTTCTATTAGAGTCTCAGTTCTAAAGGATGCAAACTTTTATTTGAGCCGCAACATTACCGAAAACCCAGTCTTCTCTGTTTAACAGATCGTAACATTTCGACGAACCTCCTTCCCACAAAAAGCTATTGCGTAATTTATGAATTTCTCTATCCTCTCTCACTGAATCTACTAGAATTTACGACTACAACCATAAGCGTATACCGAATTGTCGCTACTGCTTTTATGTCGGTGGAGAATGCATCAAGGCGCACGAGATGATTCATAATATTTCGAGTGAACCCTCGACTTCCTTCCAAGGTGCTGTTTCTCTGGAGAATTGTTTTCCTGAGTGTTATTAGCGAAATGATTTTCTGTTGCCTTATGAGTTTGTAAAGTGAGCCAGTTAACGCTGTTACCAAACCTTTGATAAAACCTGCAACGGGAATAGAATTCAAACTCCACTTCAACTACGAAATAGAGTTTAAGCCGCATAAGAAAGGTATCAACACAAGACGTGCAAATACAGCACACCAAGCAGAACACACCAAAGCAAACTTTAAGCTCAAGCAGATTTTTCCTCTTCAAAAAACATGAACGCGGGAGCTTTATTCCTTCCCTGACCGTGTTTATAAATAAGCTCCATCGCAAGCCTTCTCCTCATCTCTCTTTTTCCTCTTCTTCTTTATCATCAATCTTTTTATCCTCTATTCGCGAATCTGGTTATTGGATTTTCCTCGCAAATTACCAGTTTGACGGTATAATCGACGTTCATTAAGAGTACCGACTTTGCCACTTTGTCAAATGTCCGATATTACATTTGGACGAAAACCACCGAGATCAATAAACTCCGACTCGAGTACAGTCGAACGAGCATGCTACCGAAATGCGTAAATAATTGCCACCGACTCGTTAATCATACCGATGACAAATTTCGTTTTACGCGATTCATCAAAATGGAATGATATAATCCTAGAATTAGTCGTCATGAAGCATATGTGGATGATGCATTTTTGTTAATTTTCGTGAGTTTATAAGTTTAAAAATTTTTAATGCATCGAAGGTATCATCCAAGGATTTTTTTTACTGAGCTTCTAGTGGTCATCCTGATAGGCCAAATAGAAACTTTCAAAATTAAAATTCAAAACTCGCAAGAATTGTAACAGCTTAATCTATTAATTGAGAACATTTAAAATTGAAAAATTTCCCTATGAAGCTTGATAGTTAAGCATCTGAAATTAAACAATTTCTAATTGCGTGAATCCATATTCAAAGTTTTAATTTCTTTCAAATTTCAAGACCATTGGACCGCTAAACCGGGAAATGTTCCGAATTTTTTTAAGTATTCATTAAAAAAAGTTTTTAATCGTTCAAACACTGGTTAACAGCGACAAGTTAAAATACTCATAATGTTACATTAAGTCAAAAAACTGTAAATACATTCATTTTATAGTAAGTCAATAGGGAATGTTTTTGTCCATTTTAAATTTTGGAATGGAATGAAATTCTGGCTCTACACTGATAGAAATGAATAAGTGGT
>CAKNWW010339420.1:0-14764 GCA_932074435.1 Andricus kollari | reverse complement strand
AGACAAATAGGTCAATTTCTATACAGAGCGGTTGATGAAATACCAGCGTACTTAAAAAAATTATCTCTTTCTTGTTGCAGAGTCAAGCTTACAATTCGATTGTTTACCTAATGGAGAACCTATTCCTGGTGTTCCTCGTAGACGAACCTCTGATTTTTCTGAAATGAATAATTCCCCCGAAAGGTCTCTTGATCCTTCTGGGCCTCATCTTCGTGTTAGGACCACGTCACCTCCTGCAAGGTATGTTCGTGCAAGGTGTGATACTCCCGTAAGGTCCGTAGATTCTCCTATAAGGCTTCCTTCTTCTGACGGAAATGGATGTGGAATTGAACAAATTGGATGTATACGGCTTATTCCCAAAAGGAATCCGAACCGGATATTTGAAATTCGAAGATACACTTTTCCTGCCAATAAACCAATTGAAATTAGAACAGGAAGGAATACGTATAAGCCTATGCCAACTCAAGAACAAATTGTATTATCAACATCCGATGGGGATGTCTTTGCAATATTTGAGAGTTTTAATGTTCTGGCTGGATTGTATGTATATAGTAATGAGTATAAAAGACGGGCAAAAATTAATATGTCAAGCGGCATTGTTACGATATTGACCCGAGCAGAAATCGATGATGCTCCAGTAGGTGTCCGACGCTTAATCATGTGGAGTTTCAAAGTAGAGCATCTGAACACTTGCTTAAACAATCTTCTACATCAATAATTTGACAAAAATGTGTAACTAATTATATCTACCATTATGTCTACGATCCAAACATTTATTCTTTGTGTCCATATTGTAGCTCCTATGTTTTCACTCGCATTTCGCGAGTTCTTTGTCTCGTGATTTTTTCTATCATGTTAATGTGAAGTTAATCCACTTGCATGGAAATAACTCATCATCAATTTTCAAGTTTTGAGAATTGTAAAAATTATTATGTGCAGTTCAAAGATTGATATTTTTAGCGACTAAGCTTTAAGATCCTAATTTACGAATTCTTCAATTTTTAAACGAAGTTTCGAATTGCTTCATTCTTAAAGCTTAAAGGAATTCAATAATTTTGAATGTCGCTTTTGGTGTCGCAGGCGATACTTGCCAACCTCTGAACGCGTCGCTATTGGATATAGAGCACAAGATCAGGTCAATAACGACAAAGCCTGGTGTATTTCCGCAATTCAATATGGAAGAATTGATAGTTAAAAGATAATGTGAAAGGTACTTACGGTATAAAGCACGTTGACATCACCTATTTCCCCTATTTCCCTATTCTGGCATTACCCTTTATTTCTCCCTTGTAACATTAGGGTTCCACTGTAACACGTCTGCTCAATTTGGCCGAAACAGATTTGCAGTAGTGATGATTCATTTGGATGAACTTCAAATTCGAGGATTTGACGCTGTTTATGAATCAGCATTATCCATCAGTTGTTGCGCGGGCAGCCGCTCTTCCACAATCCTCATTGGCTCTTTTGGTTTCGAAAGTATTTTCATTTGGATCGTTCTCAATCCCAGATACGTTTTACAGTCGACCTTCTCGATGCATTTGACTACTGAAGGGTCCCCACTTAAGACTAACTGGGTTACTCTGGCGTCTTTCTTCGCATCCATGATGGTCCACTTTACCACTTTTAACGTGGGGTTCTAGACTGCCCATCTTTTAATGATGGATGATGGTTTCTCTAAAGTTCCAGGTATATAGGCCATAAACTTAGTGGCCTTGACAAGGTCCTTAGAATCAATGACTTTGATTCTTGCAATTTCCCATGGTTTCAAACCGCCTACTGCCTCCGTGAGGCCATGTTCTAGATATTTTGTCTAAGCAGATGACGGTAAGCAAGTTGTTTTTAAATCGACAAAACTCGGGATAATGTCACAAGGTTTCACCCTGACTATACTAGTCTCGAGGACTGCCTCAATAGCCATTGCTTGTTCTGAGTTAAGTTATCTTCTCTTGCAGGATTCCTTCAGGTAATTTCAGGCCAAGCTCAGGTGGCTTTGAGGGACAAGGCTATATTAGTCACCTGGATCAACAACCCTGCCCGTCCCTCTTATCTTCCCTGCCTTGATCAGGAGTGCTGTCATCAGACCGAGAAAGTTAAATGGTCCCTAGTCGAGGAGTTGTTTCACCTTGCAACAGAAAATACTGGCGATTGTACCTCCTTCTGGAAGCAGTACCATATTTTTTCTTCCTAGGGCCTTTTTTGGACCCAACATCCTCAGTAGTTTTAGCCTCGTTTATAAGAGTAATTAAAGTCCCGCTCCCAGCCGTACCACTCGAAGTGCTAGAAACCACACAGGCCCCTTGTTGGTTTAAAATTGATTTAACTCCTTCATTGGTTTCTATCTACTAGAGAGAAGAAGTATTTATGGAGGGGTTCATTGAAGAGTCTTCTCCACGGGAAATTGCACCGGGAGATTTCCCGGTATCCCAGGACACCGCATGAGTCACCATACCCTGGTAAAATTTATTCTTAGACATGGCAGCTAACGTCTTAGCTTATGGAGCTATTTTTGGTAGTCGAGAATTACCTGACATTCCCTGCTTAGCCGAAATTACATACTTAAATTGATACTTCCACCTTACTGATCACAACGTCCTATCCATTGAGGTTTATCCTCGCTGCGGCTTCCAGGTCGTCGTTACCCACGGGAGTTCTCAGGCCTCCTCAACGCGGCCACTCGCTTTCCTCGGACGAGGAAATTAAATTGCTCGCCGTAAGGAGTAGTCGAGTTCACGTGTCCCATCGAGGAGGGACCTTGGGTGATATTTATTGATCGTATTTATTAAGTGTAATATTTATATAATTTCAAATTATATTTATAGTTTTAAATGCGCATTTGTAAAACAGTTTGATTTTTGAGGTCTTGAAACAAAAATTTCTTGGCTTTGAAAGCATGAAGGTCAAAAATAGAGTGTTACAAAAGAAGGACGAAAATAAATTTCACATTTTTCAAATCAGGACTCATTTTTTTCTCTTTCTTTAATGTAAGAACAGCTTCAGCTTTTCTCTTTGAATACCTTAATGTCGAAAAATCGATTTGAGCCGGCTCACTAAGAACTAGAAGCAAACCGAGTCGGGTTACAGCGACTTTTATCTGCGTTCTTTAACTCTGGGAATTGATGACCATTTGTTGACCACCATTCTAAAGGATTAGTATTCGAAACACATCTTTTCTTACTTAAGTAACCTGTTATTTCATGAGTAATTGCCATAACTGACGCATATTGACGTGAAGAAGTAATAAATATAAAAGATAGCAATAAAATTGATCTTTTCATTAAATGTTAAAAGATTTTAATACTACATTCATTTCTGACTAACAAAAATGTTGCACCTGATGGCAATTCTTCTGTGGTCGGAATATCTTCGTCTGTGTAAATTTTTAACAATTCCCACTCAGATGGAGTTAAGTTGCCAGTTGTACCTGAAAAATTGAATTTATAAATTAATTTTCTAGATGGTTATTTCAAAAGAAAAGTACAGGATAGGCAAGAAAATATATTTCTCTGTACCATGTTCCTTTAAAATGTTTTCAGTGAACCCCGTATCTTCTGCAATCTTTTGAAGATTTTCATCATTGTGAATGGGAATATATTTCTCATCCGTCAATTTATTGAAATTCTCAAAAATTTTAGTCGCGGTTTTAGATGAGAAATCTTGAATTTTTACGTTTGATTTCAAAACCACTGTTGGCTTAAAGGGACTCCATAGTTAGCATCCAGCCCTTTAACTGATCGTTGGGAGCCCTATTGTTCAGACTTAAAGCTTTTAGAGATGTATTTTTTGATGAAGTATCACTTTCTCGATAAAAGTGAGTAATATTAGTGCACTTACGAAGTTCATCGCTTTTTGTCAGAAACGTTTCTAGAAACTATTTTGAAGATGTCCTGATTCGAAGCACTTCATTTGGAAAAGAAGCAAACAGTGCCCCAGATCGAAGACCAAGAAGCTGCCTGAATACGTAACAGTTAAAATTTTTTTTAAATATGGAAACAATCACTAGCAGATTACGTGCCAAGGGGAAAAAGGCAGCGATTTCCGACAAGTGCTCGCTCGGGCAGCAGTCTAACAGAACCGAAAAAGCCTACGAATGGCATTTTTGAATCGGAGTTAAGAGAAACGATCAAAAATTTCCATAAATTCCAAAAATTTTCGAGATTTATAATTTTATCCAAATTTATCATAATTACCGAAAATTAAAAAAAAATGTTGGCGGACGCATGAGCAACTGATCAGGCTGCTCAACTCAAAGCTGTCACTCATTGGAATATATATCGGAAGGACTCAAATTCACTTTGTTTCCTAAGACAGAAAGTAGATGAAGTAGCGGGAGAAAACTAAAGTTCATTATTAACAGCTACATACTTACAATCTTCGTTGATAAATCGAGTTTTAAAATCCCGAGCTCTAAAATATTAAACTCTACTCTTGATTACACGGAAATGCCTCATCGATGATTTTCAAGTTCAGGAAATTTTAAAAACCATGTTGTACACTTTGAAAATTATTCATTTCTACCGACTTAGTTCAAGATCCTCATTTAAAAATGCTTTAGTTTTTAAAGGAAATTTTGACTTGCCTAATTTTTAACGCTTCAGGCTTAAATGCAATCATTTTTAATGTTTTCAATTGGAATTCATATAATTTACCAATGTTTTTATAGAATGATTAAATTATAAAGATTCACAGTCCTTTTTGTTTGTTTGTTTGTTTATAGGCGCCTCCCCCTGGCGCTCAGGCTATAAAGCCCATTCTGCGACACCCTTAACAGTTTGTTCCTGGTGGTATGTTTCAGACATCTTAGTGAAACCCACGATGCCAACCACCAATTGCGTTGTAATTTCCTCGGGCTCCCTTAAATGGGCTCCAAGAGTTGGTTTTCTGAGCCTAGATAGTGTAAGTCACTGGAATAAAACTTGCAGGGAATGTGGCAATTTCTTTGAAAAAAAAAAAAAAAAGTGAATAGATTCTAAAAATAAATATATTCCGGTGTGATATCGCTTTCGTCGTGTGTAGGTATACTAAAAAGAGATATTGTCTTGAACAGCTTCTCTGACAGAAGTTGTAATCATATGAATACCAGGTCTAATTTAACATATTTACCTAGCCCTTAGTCCATGCTTTAGAAATAAATTTCCAGAACCAAAAAGGGACTACGAAAAAATCCCTTGCGGCCAAGTGGCTAGGACCTTAGTCTAAACCATCAAAATAAGCACTAATGGCGTAAATAACTGTACGGAAGAGGATAACCAAATTGGCGTGTGCAATGAACACCAGTTCATTAGACCTGCAATAATTTAATTTAAACGGAGAATGAAGTGAATCGGATGAAAATTCGATGAGCTTACAATTCCAGCCAACTTGAAAAACGCGGTTTTGAGAAAAACGCGTAAAGTTTTCGCTTGTCAAGGCATAAGTTTGTCAGTACTTACGGCTGATTAAAGCTAATCTGCTATTCCTGGAGCATATAGTAGGCCTTCAGACTCCTCGAAGTACTGCTGCGTGCACCGCTTCTAACTATATTTCAAGGTCGAATTTGATGCTTTATTTTCGGGAATGTACTCTCCGAATGTATATGAAGATTTTTAGGCAAGAAAAAACAACTCGATTTTTTGAATCGGCTGGACCAGACTTCCCCCCTTGAGCATGAGTATTTCCGCTCAGTCCGTCGTGCCGAGCAACCAAGTGAACGAGAATACTCCACAAGATACTCCAGAGATAAAGCTGTCTCCACAGAGACTTCAACCTGCATAAAAGTCACGCCAATGAGATATGTATCTAGCGTAAAATAAGTTAGCTAGATAATAAAATGTATGCTACGATACCACGCGAGTTCATTTAAACAATCTTACTTAGATATAAATATTTCGAATTCGACCCTGCCAAGTTCAGCCTCCATCTCCGTAAACCTGAGAAAGGGAAGGGAGGACATTTTAATGCAAGATCGTGTAAATATAAAACTAATTATTTATGAAAAGAACAAGCGATAAAACTACCATGCCGGTAGGATAATAAATAAATAACCCGAGCGAAGCAGCAAGAGAGGAGATCAATTGAATCAAGAGATTCAAAAGTAAATTAAGGAAATATTAATTAAAAGAATTGGTTCGATTTGGTCCCCCATTTTGCTGACTCTCGTCGGAAGCTATACCTTGCTTAAAGATGTAATCTCTCCCAAACACCTCTAGTTATCGAGGGCGAAAGCGCAAAATCCGGAGCAGTTTGTTGCATGCAATCTTTGAGCTTGCGCATATTTCTATTTTGAAAATGCAATTCAAGCACCTTTGAATTTGAATAAGAAAAAGTATTGAAATTCAGAGGCAACTGCATAGTGAGAATGGAATGCACATGCAACGAACGAGACCTGTAACGAGATACCGACATAGGGCGTAAAACGCAGCCTCGGCTGATAATTGAAATACAATTTGGTGATTGGGAAAGAAAGCGAAAATTTATAAAGACATATTATAGAAGAACTTTGATTGTTTAAGCGAACACGTAGGAAAAATTAGTTGAAATAGGAAGTCAAGATAACTGAGAGAGAAGAAGAATGTAATAGAATGAGAGAAAGGAACTCATAAATGTAATACATATACGAGCTGCAACGAGACAGATAACGTACTATATATAAGGAAAAGAGAGAAAAAGTAATAAGCAGGTCTCATACGGGCACACACGTAGGAACCGCGACCTAGTGCGATTTTCCTAAACGTCCTTGCCACACATACTTTACCGAGAACACGGAGGCTAGCGTGTACAAATAGGCGGGTGATCGTATGGGTACACCTCGCTAGTCACCGCACCAGTGCATTGAACTTCGGTTCATATATTCTCCAGCCGTTCTCCACTCTCCGATCGTTCGCCACTACCCTATTTTTCCTAAACTCCCTGCCTATACTACCCCCTCGGGCAGTAGAAAACAATGTGACCATAAATTTGTCAAATGTGCGTCAAAAGCATAGAAAAAAAACTACTTCTCAAATGAGAGGGTTCCGCACCAAATAAAAGAATCACACGAAATAAATACTTACAGAAGTAAATTGAAAAGGCTAAGCGCTTTAAGTCCAACAATGCACAGCACGCATACCGTAACTGGCGACTAAAAAAATTCCTAGCCTGAACAAAAATTTCTCACCCAGTAGTCTTTTGAAGGAAAGCTCCTAGTAAAATTTCCTAACAAACGCACGTTAAGTTGGACACGCTTGTTCATCACGTCAACCTTTACGGTTTTCCTCCCGTGATTAATACATACTAAAATCATATTTAATTGAGAATTAATTTCAGGTAGAAGTGTTTAACTATTAAAATAGTTTTCTAACTATAGGGCACGCTGGATACCTCATCATGAGGACGTTATATCTGAAAATTCTCCATCCAACGAGTAAACCCGTATATTAAAATTACTGGTTAAATCTTCGGAATAACCGGGTTTCTGGGCACTAGAAAATTATTATCGAAGTTAACAATTGCTTGGGAAGGCCGTACGAAATTCGGCACCCCTAAAAATGTTAATGTCCAACAAACAGAAATGACTTAGGCAATTTCAGATTCGAATCTCAAAACTTCTAAGAAATTGCCTGTTGAATTTAGAATTTGGAATAACGGGGATTAGGGGACTAGGGACTAGGGTTGTCTCAACGACAACGGAAAAGAAATTTATTGAAGATCGGCCCTTTAGAAAAAGAGAAGGCTAAGGGCTATCCGAGGACAATTACATGTCCTTTTTTTAATGGTAAAGAAAATTTAAGACTAGCGACAGAACTCGGTGAGTATTGCATCGTTCCAATTCGTACTAGAATCATGAAACCGTACAACGTGCACAATTTTATAAAAATGCTGAGACATAAAGTGATGTTTGTGAAGACGGTAAAAATTACAATGTGTGTTTTATTTATTGCTTTGGGGGTTTACTGAATATATTCAAGTGACATTTCTCAATGAAAATCCTTCGTTCTTTATTTTGGAAAATAAAATCCTCTCACTAACAGCCAAAAATAGCATTCTCGGATGAGAATAATTAAATAACGTCCCACAAAAATAATAAACGAAGCCTGACATTGGACTCCGTTCAGTTTGTGTAGCCTCCGCATACAAATAGACAGAGAAAAGTAGGTAGTACAACTACAAACGTTATGATTTTTTCTCATTTTTCATTATTATGGGGTAATGCCAAGCAGGGAAAATGGGAAGTGGGAAATCCAAGGAAGGTTAACCCAATGGAAGACCATCCATAAAAGAATAAAAACAGTTTATTGACACTTACAGCTGCGATGAAGATAGCCAGATCGTGGCAAGGCACTGGCGATCGGGTCACCTTTGTAAGAGTGTAGGGGCGTCGAGTGATAAGAGGTGTGAAGTTCCGTGGATGCGGAAGTGGTCTGGAGAAGGATGTTGAGAGGTCGAGGATCTTCCCTCGGGATTGACTCCAGGGCGGGCAAGTAAAAGCACATACTTAGCTCTAGCTGGAAACCGTTAGCAACCGAACAAACGAGCAGCGACTGGCTACGGGATATGCTGTCGCTCAGGGATTCGGGGCCCCTCAGGGGATTCCGTCTTGCCTCGCATGCGGCTTGGTAGCCCTTTCGTGCAGGGCCATTCCGAGTTCCATTTAATGGTAAAAATTCTGTTACACCATCTCAAATAAACAAAAAACAAGTAACAATTTTTTTTTAATTGACAGACGTCTTTAGAATTTAGTTAACCCTTTTTTTTTTTTTTTTTTTTTTTTAACTGGACGCTCTTCCGATCTAAGCCTTTTGCAGCAACATATCTCGTTTCGCCGCACTGTTGCGTCGACAAGAATCATGCATGCGCACTTTACTGCCAAGGGCAGGCCGCAAACAATCTTGAGATTTCTTCTCCAATTTAATCCTCTCTTTGTTGTTGCTGTGTTAAGTTCACAGTTCGAATTTTTACCTAATGGCGAACCGATTCCTGGTTTTCCTCGTACCAGACTTTCTTCCTTTTTTGAAAGGCATTCACCTTAGACCTCTTTCTCCTGCCGAGCCTACTCTTCATGTCAGGTGCAGATCTCCTCCTGTCGAGCCACATTTTCCTGTCAGTTCTTGGTCTCCTTCTGCAAGGGCTCATCCTTCTACAAGGTCTATGGCTCCTCCTACAAGTCTTCCTTCTTCTGACGGATTGGGATGTGGACTTGAACAACTTAGATTTATTCGGCTTATTCATAAAAAGAATCCGCACCGTAAATTCGAACTCCGAACGTGCACTTTTCCTGCCGATAACCCATTTAATATGATAATAGGAATGCATAAATATGATCCTATGCCAACCGAAGAATAAACTGTATTATCAACATCCGACGGTTACGTTTTTGCAATTTTGGAGACTTATAATGCCCTTGCTGGAATTACTACAACAAATTCCTAATTTCAGTGAAAGACGAGCGAGAATATACACATGGAGAGCGGCAGTGTCACCCCATTGATCTGAGAATAAGTTAAGGAAGTTCCTGTAGGTGCTCACCGTTTAATCATGTGGAGTTTAAGAGTAGAGCATCTAAACCCTCGTGTGAATCCCATTTCTTCACACACAGCCGGATAAATTCCCGACATTTTAAGCGCAGGACAAACCCTCTAGGTTCAAACGCAAAATTTACCCACTTCCGGTAATATCCGGGAGAATCGGTTCCTTTTGCGGTGAAAGAAATACCCTATTTTTTAATTGGCCAGCATTAAACCATGTCCCCGGGCTTTTGAAATTAACATAAGATTTCATATGGGAAAAGTTCGGTCTTTGATCAAATGGAAAAAAGTAGTATTTGTTATTAACATTTTTCTAAATTCAAGTTTAGTCACCTCTTAAGGGATGTTCAGGGAATAATTCACACCCGGGAAATAACCCCAAAAAAGGCAAAATATCAGTTTTATATCAAATTTATGCTAAAGACGGTTTTTAAACATTTTTAAACATGAATTAGTTTTATTCGATGAGTGACAAGTTTTCAAGTATTTTTTAACTGATTTTAAATTGTTTACGCAGTCATTATTTGTTTCAAAAATTGTATTCCCTGTAAATCTTGATAAGTTACTACTTTATGTAATTAATGTGTCAGATAATGAATGTTAAGAATGATGCTTTTCGCGGAAGAAAATTTGCAATTATTTAAAAAATTAATAATTATTTACTTGCGCCTTTTTTTATAGGAAAGGTTGAGAAAAAACTACTTTTTTGTATCTATCGATTTTGTTGAGATAAGAAAATAATGATTAATAGGCAACACAGTGTGAGAGATACGAAAAAGCTAGAATTTATTCATTGTATCATTAATTCCAGAATTTTTCATTTTTCAGTATTTAATAGAAAGAAATCATACAAGTAGAAATTGGTTAAACAATTGCAAAATAGGTTCAACAAATAATATTATTCTTGACATTCATAAAATATATCGCTTATCCCGAAAAATAGAAACTTTTTACGATTTACTGGAATAAAATATTGTTTTAGCAGATGATAATAGTTTAAACAATATTATAGTTTGAATAATATAACCGAAAATATGGATTTTCAGTTAAAATGTTTGTTATTTTTCAACCAACTAGTTTAAATTTTGGGCCACTATAGTTTAATTTTTAATAAAATACATGATTTTGCAACCAAAATAGATGTATTATCAACGAAAAATATAATGGATGATATTATTTCAACAAAAAACGATTTTGATTTGAAATCAAACTCAGTTAAAATTCAACCAAAAAAATACGAATTTTCAACAAAATAGCTGAATCCTGAACCAAATGAAATTAATTTTCTACCAAATCAGTTAAAGTTTCAACTAAAAAGATGAGATTTTTTCATCAAAGGAGATCAATTTTGAAACGAAAAAGCCGAATTTTGAACCGAGGAAGAAAAAAAATGTCCACTAAATTGTTGAATTTTCAAATCAAAAAGACGAATTTTCGACAAAGCATTTTTATTTTCAAAACAAATAGATGAATTCTTAATTAAAAATATAGTAGTTGATATTATTTCAACCAAAAAGATTTTCATTTGAAATCAATCACATTTGAATTTAACCAGAAATGACGAATTTAAAAAAAAAAATAGGTGAATCATCAGCTAAAGAAGATAAATTTGCTACCCATAACTAATCCACAAATCCCTCTTAATAGGAGATATTAATAAACACAAAGTAACTTTAAAGTAACTGAAATTAAAGTTACTCTAGGAATTACAAATAACGTAACTTTTCAGTAACTTAATTACTTGTGACAAGTTACTATCCAACACTGGTGCATACATTGTAAAAAAATTTCGGGAATTTTACCTACTTTTTAGTAATTGGGGAAAATACCCTAAAATTTAGGAAATTAGATAATGCCTATAATTTTTGGGGAAGCTTCCCTGAACATGTGGTAATTAATAAAAAAGGTTTGGAAATATTCCCTACAATTTGGGGAATTGAATCATTCCAACTGAATATAGGGAATGGTTCCAAAAACAATGTTTGATTTTCCGCGTAGATTAGATCAATTTTATATAAATTCTTGAAGTATTACCGTATGCCCAGAAAGATATTTTGTCCTAAAATATTTGATAAAGTAGCAAAGTATTTTGAACAATTTTACATATTTTTTGGAGAAAAGGTGTATTAGTGTTATAGTCATCTCAACGATTACTTTTCATAAATTTTGATTGTTTCGAACGCAATAAATTATTTGCATGTTACATGCAAAAAAAATGTATTTATCGTTTTAGATTTAAAAAAAGAGTGTTTAAGAGAGCAGTCGACAATCGAGCTGACCCTCGCTTTTTTTTATTAATATTCCACAAATTTTTGGAAATTTTAAGGTATTACAGTAAGATTCCACAAAAATGTATGGAATTTTCCAAAATCGGTTTTGGGGAAAGTTCCAAAATTTATTTTCTAATACTTCACAAATTATTTTAGGGAATTTTCCTCAAGGCGGGGTAGGGAAAATTCACGATTTTGGGGGAAATTCCGTCGACATTTTTTTTAGAGTAAAGGATAAAATTTAATTTTAGGGCTTTGGCCAAGTTTTCAGGATTCTGTCCCACTGGCACTCTACGGTGGCTGACCTGGGCATTGGGTTCTTGATACTCGTGTGAACCTACTTGGGGTAGCTTCATTACACAATATCATTCCGCCTTACGAAAAATTCCCTAAATTTGTAAAGAAATTCCACAAAATTTAGTGCATTTTCCCTAGTGTTCCTCAGGGAAAATTCCTTACATTTTTAGTAAGATTCCACAAAAATGTATGGAATTTTCCCAAATCTGTTTTGGGGAAAGTTCCAAAATTTATTTTGTAATATTTCACAAATTATTTCAGGGAATTTTCTTCAAGCCAGATTAGGGAAAATTCACGATTTTCTGGGAAATTCCCTCGAATTTTGTTTAGAGTGTACGATACAATTTAATTTTAGGACTTTGGCCAAGTTTTCAGGATTCTGTCCCAATGGCACTCTGCGGTGGCTGACCATGTCATTGGGTTCTTGATTCTCGTGTGAACGTATTTGGGTTACCTTCATTACACAATATCAATCTTCCTTAGGGAAAATCCCCTAAATTTTAAATTAAATTCCGCAAATATTAGTGAATTTTCTGTCCTATGCCTTAGGGAAAATTCCCTACATTTACAGTAAGATTCCACAAAAATGTATGGAAT
Source organism: Andricus kollari (assembly GCA_932074435.1). Taxonomy (NCBI): domain Eukaryota; kingdom Metazoa; phylum Arthropoda; class Insecta; order Hymenoptera; family Cynipidae; genus Andricus; species Andricus kollari. The sequence goes on along the minus strand of CAKNWW010339420.1, from coordinate 2,121 downwards.
TTTCCCAAATCTGTTTCGGGGAAAGTTCCAAAATTTACTTTCTAATATTTCACAAATTATTTTAGGGAATTTTCCTCAAGCCGGAGTAGGGAAAATCCACGATTTTGGGTAAAATTCCCTCGAAATTTTTTTAGAGTGAACGATAAAAGTTAATTTTAGGGCTTTAGCCAAGTTTTCAGGATTCTGTCTACTGGCAATCTGCGGCGGCTGACCTTGGCATTGGGTTCTTGATTCTCGTGTGAACGTACTTGGGGTACCTTCATTATACAATATCATTCCGCCTAGGAAAAATACCCTACATTTTTATCAAATTCCACCAAATTTAGTTCATTTTCTCTGTTATGCCTAAGGCAAAATTCCCTACATTTTCAGTAAGATTCCACAAAAATGTATGGAATTTTCCCAAATCTATTTCGGGGAAAGTTTCAAAATTTATTTTCTAATACTTCACAAATTATTTTAGGGAATTTCCCTCAAGGCAGGGTAGGGAAAATTTACGATTTTGGGGAAAATTCCTTAGAAATTTGTTTAGAGTGAACGATGAAACTTAATTTTAGGGCTTTGGCCAAATTTTCAGGATTTACACTATACGGAGGCTGACCTTGGCATTGGGTTCTTGATTCTCGTGTGAACGTACTTGGGGTACCTTCATTATACAATATCATTCCGCCTAGGAAAAATACCCAAAATTTAAATAAAATCCCACAAAATTTAGTGCTATTTTCCTATTGTGCCTTAGGGAAAATTCCCTACATTTTCAGTAAGATTCCACAAAAATGTATGGAATGTTCCCAAATCTATTTCGGGGAAAGTTTCAAAATTTATTTTCTAATACTTCACAAATTATTTTAGGGAATTTTCCTCAAGGCGGGGTAGGGAAAATCCACGATTTTGGGGAAAATTCCCTCGAAATTTTTTTAGAGTGAACGATAAAAGTTAATTTTAGGGCTTTAGCCAAGTTTTCAGGATTCTGTCTACTGGCAATCTGCGGCGGCTGACCTTGGCATTGGGTTCTTGATTCTCGTGTGAACGCACTTGGGGTACCTTCATTATACAATATCATTCCGCCTAGGGAAAATACCCTAAATTTTTAATAAAATTCCACAAATATTAGTGAATTTTCCCTACTTCGCCTTGGGGAAAATTCCCCACATTTTCAGTAAGATTCCACAAAAATGTATGGAATTTTCCCAAATGTATTTCGGGGAAAGTTCCAAAATTTATTTTCTAATATTTCACAAATTATTTTAGGGAATTTTCCTCAAGGCGGAGTGGGGAAAATCCACGATTTTGGGGAAAATTACCTCGAAATTTTTTTAGAGTGAAACATAAAAGTTAATTTTAGGGCTTTAGCCAAATGTTCAGGATTCTGTCCCAATGGCACTCTGCGGCAGCTGACCTTGGCATTGGGTTCTTGATTCCCGTGTGAACGTACTTGGGCTACCTTCATTATACAACATCATTCCGCCTAGGAAAAATACCCTAAATTTTTATGATAATTCCACCAAATTTAATGCATTTTCTCTATTATGCCTGAGGGAAAATTCCCCACATCTTCAGTAAGATTCCACAAAAATGTAAGAATTTTCCCAAATCTGTTTTGGGGAAAGTTTCAAAATTTATTTTGTAATATTTCACAAATTATTTTAGGGAATTTTCCTCAAGGCGGAGTAGGGAAAATCCACGATTTTGGGGAAAATTCCCTCGAAATTTTTTTAGAGTGTAACATAAAAGTTAATTTTCGGGCTTTAGCCAAATGTTCAGGATTCTGTCCCAATGGCACTCTGCGGCAGCTGACCTTGGCATTGGGTTCTTGATTCTCGTGTGAACGTACTTGGGGTACCTTCATTATACAATGTCATTATGCATAGAGAAAATACCCTAAATTTTTGATTAAATTCCACAATATTAGTGAATTTTCCCTACTTCGCCTTAGGGAAAATTTCCTACATATTCAGTAAAATTCCACAAAAATGTAAGAATTTTCCCAAATCTGTTTTGGGGAAAGTTTCAAAATTTATTTTGTAATATTTTACAAATTATTTTAGGTAATTTTCCTCAAGACGGAGTAGGGAAAATCCACGATTTTGGGGAAAATTCCCTCGAAATTTTTTTAGAGTG
>CAKNWW010339415.1:0-19148 GCA_932074435.1 Andricus kollari | reverse complement strand
TTTGAATTTTGAACTTTAACCCTTAAACTAATAATTTTTAAATGTGGTAGTTGCTGGACCGGAAAATAAGCAGGATCTTTTTTAATCCGGAAAACTGGAAAGGACCGTGAATTTAGGGTTTAAACAAAATTAAACGTCCGATTGAAACTTTATAAACGATTTTCAATTTTAAAATAAGTTAAAATGAATAAACTCATTATTAAAGATTTCATTCAATTTCAAATTACACATGTTCGAATATCGTTTCAGTTTTAAAAATTCCATTTTAACCCATTGCGATTTAAAATTTTAATGCATATGTCGGTAAGACCTAGTTTGCAGAGAAATTGTAGGAAAAAGCAGAGCTTCCCTGTATTCGTCTGCAAATGTTTCTCTCTACATGGTACTTTTTCCTGTAAATCTCCGTCACACCTAATTTACAGAGAATTTTCAGAACGAAGCCGATTTTGTCTGCTTCATTCTGCAAGCAGTTCATCCCGATAAATTTCTTTTAAGTCCTTTTCCTGCAAATCTCGGTAAGACCTAGTTTGCAGAGAAATTGTAGGAAAAAGCAGAGCTTCCCTGCATTCGTCTGCAAATGTTTCTCTCTACATGGTACGTTTTCCTGTAAATCTCCGTCACACCTAATTTACAGAGACTTTTCAGAACCAAGCAGACTTTGTCAGCTTCTTTCTGCAAGCAGTTCCTCTCGATAAATTTCTTCTAATTTCTTTTCCTGCAAATCTCGGTAAGACCTAGTTTGCAGAGAAATTGTAGGAAAAAGCAGAGCTTCCCTGATTTCGTATGCAAATGTTTCTCTTTACATGGTACGTTTTCCTGTAAATCTCCGTCACACCTAATTTACAGAGAATTTGCAGAACGAAGCAGACTTTGTCTGTTTTTTTCTGCAAGCAGTTCCTCTCGATAAATGTCTTCTAATTTCTTTTCCTGCAAATTTCGGTAAGACCTAGTTCGCAGAGAAATTGTAGGAAAAAGCAGAGCTTCCCTGATTTCGTCTGCAAATGTTTCTCTTTACGTGGTACTTTTTCCTGTAAATCTCCGTCACACATAATTTGCAGAGAATTTGCAGAACGAAGCAGACTTTGTCTGCTTCGTTCTGCAAGCAGTTCCTCCCGATAAATTTCTTTCAAGTCCTTTTCCTGCAAATCTCGGTAAGGCCTAGTTTGCAGAGAAATTGTAGGAAAAAGCAGAGCTTCCCAGCATTTTTCTGCAAATGCTTATCTCGACATGATACTTCTTCCTGCAAATCTCCGTCACACCTAATTTACAGAGAACTTGCAGAAGATAGACAGAGAAATGCCGACATTCTCTGCATTTCGCTGCAAATAATTTTTCTCTGCATAATAATTTACACGCAAATATCCGTGAGACCAAATTAACAGAGAAATTGGGGAGTTTTGCAGATTAAAGATGGAAGATTTGTCTGCATTTATATGCAAACGTGATTGCAGAAAGGCCGCGGAAAAAATACAGGAAGATTTTCCCATCAGGGTTGCTAAAATTAACCTCAAATACCCTGGAAGCAAGTACAAATGAGCAGCAATTCAAATTTCACATTATATTTTCTGTCTCCGAAACAGTTTTTCTGACCATTTTCGACGTATTTTAAAGCCGAAATAACCCATTTTTGGAGCCCGCGAAAGGCCTCTCCATAAGACCCCATGTTTTATGACACGACTTTAAACAGAGTTAATTCAAATTGTAACCTGGAAAGGGCCCCTTAAAAGGTCATGATGCGAAAGAGGACATATTTCTCTGTAAGAAAAAACAAATTTTTATGACGTTTTAATGTGACCGGTCCAATAGCCGGACTACTGTAAAGCCAAAAAACTGACTTTTTTGGAAACATCAATTTTGATACTTTTTTCACTTTAACTCGTGCTCAGTCAGTCAGATTTTAGAATTTTTTAATAGTCCTTCGACTGATAGAGCCACAGGTATTTAAAAATTTATTTAAAAAAATTGTTATTAACTTTTTTCTGATGCGTGGCGGTCATCGCACTTCTCTAACTTCCAGCGTTTCGTTTATCGAGCGAATTTTGAGCAACAAAAAACTTCCAGCGAGAAAGTTGTTAAAAACAGTACAAAGAAGTTTTCTGGAAAATTTTAGTTCAATCGAATTGATATTCAAGAAATTACTAGTGTCTCAAGTCGCTAGCGGCTGGGAGACTCGCGCGCGGACCGTAGCGAGAGTCTCAGATCCGATTCATAATATACAGTTCACCGGCGCCAAAAATAAAGACTAATCAAGTAACATCAAAGTATTATGAATAAATAAATAATGTTGCATAATGTAAAATAATTTAATATTATGTACAATATAATTGTTCTATTTTTTAGACAAGTCTAACAAAAGCATATAATCTTTGACAATTTGCTGAATTGGAAGTTAGAAAAAAAATATTTTAATTTGAAAGCTTTTTCCGTTTTTTAATTAATATGAATTTAAAAATATATAAAGTCTTTAATATAAATATTCAGTAAGGTAAATGTCCCAGTAATCGTGACGGTCCCAGTAATCGTGAAACTTGGTTATAGTTTGAATATATTGATAAAAAAATGTGTTAAAAGTAACATTTAATGATAAACCCCACTTATTATTAGCATTTTATAATATCAAATAGAAGTTATATTCATTCAAATTAAATAAAAAGCAACGAAATTGGCATCACGATTACTGGGACTAAGGTCACGATTACTGGGACGTTTACCTTATACAATATGAATGAAAAACAAATGCACTTTCTCGATCTTTCACTTTTTTCAATTCCACGAATTCGAAGCATTGAAAAATTCGCGGAATCAGGAATCCGATGAAACTCAACTATTAGATGCTTATGTTTTGTTTTACTTCTGTATAGTTTGTCTCAAAATTGGAACTATTCGATTGCACATAATATTAAATGAATAAATTATTTTACAATATGCAATATTATTCATTTATTCACAATACTTTGATGTTACTTGATTAGTCTTTATTTTTGGCGCTGGTGAACTGTATATTATGAATCGGATTTGAGACTCTCGCTACAGTCCGCGCGCGAGTCTCCCAGCCGCTAGCGACTTGAGACACTAAGAATTTCTTGAATATCAATTCGATTGAACTAAAATTTTCCAGAAATTTTCTTTGTACTGTTTTCAACTACTTTCTCGCTGGAAGTTTTTTGTTGCTCGAAATTCGCTCGATAAACGAAACGCTGGAAGTTAGAGAAGTCCGATGACCGCCGCGCATCAGAAAAAAGTTAACAACAATTTTTTTAAAATACATTTTTAAATCCCTCTGCCTCTATCAGTCGAAGGACATTTTGAACTACATTCCCTGAAAATTTTATAGAAAAATTCTAAAAACTGACTGACTGAGCACGAGTTGAAGTGGGAAAAGTATTAAAATTGAAGTTTCCAAAAAAGTCAGTTTTTTGGCTTTAATTAGAAAACTAAAAAAGCTGCAGCTTTTTGCCTGAGGGAAAAAAGTTGCACAATGAAATTCTACATCTAAATATAGTCTTTAAAAACTAAAATTCGAAAATGTTTTTGAAAGCCTCCAGGGGCCTTCCCACTCCCGGAGAAATAATTTTGTGTGCCCTTATTGGATCCGGCAGCTTAATTTATGGGAAAATGGCTTTCGGTGGATTTGCCTGAAACTTGGTAAATATGTAGATTATAAGGGCCTACTGAAAGATCGGGCAAAAAAATTTAAGAAAAATGGACAGTTTTTGCGCTATACGGAGCTAAGCTCTCAATTTTTTGAAAACAATGAATCCCCATATACGCTGGAAGGGTAGTGACATCGGCAGAGCGAGATCAGTATCAAATGCGAGTTTCATAATGATCTATGTGGCGCGCATCCCAAAACATGCCCCGGTAAGATCAATATCAAATGAAGGTAATATTACCGTAATATACCTCGCGCGCTAGTTTAACCGACTAAACGCTAAGCCCTCGAGGTGTAGTCTAAAATTCAAAACATGCTTCCGTGAGCGCAGATAAGGTGAGAACGTGCAGTCGTAACAAAGCAAGGTTATTTTAAAGATATATATCGCGCGCTTGTAAAAACAGCCGCACGCTAAGCACTCAAGTAATTCAATAAAACGTCACTGCTATAACGTTGAAAACGGCGCCCCGGTGAGATGAATATCAAATGAGGTTTATATTACAATGATATACATCGCGCGCTGGTGACGTGCGTACCCTAGACAAAATAAAATGCTCGCGATATGTGCACACGTGCCCAGAGTTCTGGCCCCTGATTTACATGTACAGTAATAGCCGAGAATTGTTTCATTATTGTTTAGCCCTAGATCAACAATTTCATTGAACGCTATCCACAGTTGGTACCTTTTTGCATTTCGATAACTAGAATATACTCTTACTCGGATTAAACCATGTTCATTACGTAGCGTACGTCATCATCCCTTTGCAGCTGGTCTTGAATGTAAGATGGTGCAACTTGAACTTGATAAACGCCAAACGTGATGTCGCGTGGTTCGTCTAATGTAAGACGAAGACATTCGGATACTTGTTGTTCGTACAGGCGATTCCAGTTTGCATTTCCGTAGCGCATATTGTCAACTTCTACGCGTGTCTGCATGACATTAGCCTCACGAGCTGTCGCTAGGTATTCCCTTGCAGCTTCTACAGCAGCACCTTGCATCTCGATAACAGCATGATATCTGTTAATCATGGCACCACCAATATGGAAGAAATCCCCGAGATTACGCAGGTGATCAATCGAAATCGTTTTGTTAAAGAACTTAAAAATGGATTTCAAGTGGCTATTTCTAGATTCAACAATCCATCGCGATTTCGTTATGAGCCGTGCTTCGTTCGCTTCTTCCGTTGAAAATTGACTCTAAACTGCTTGGCTTCGAATTCATTGATGAGCATTTGCGCGTCATTGTTTCGTGAGTCCGAAAAGTAAGGTCCTTGTATATCAAGTATATACCCGTCTGGAGCTACAATGAGAGCAGGTTACACCAAGTGACGTCCTTATGCTTACAGAATGATTGTCGCAGTAAAAGAAAGTTACTGCTCTTCTGCGTGTAATCATAAGTGCCATCTATGATAGCACTAGCTCTGGCAATTTCTGGTTGTGGATTTTAGAGTTCATTGGTAAATGCTCTCACATGTCTTTCGACATATTTGTCTCTGGTTATCGCTGTTAATCCAATGTGTCCAGGCACAAATCGCTGCATTAGAGACTCTCTTACCGTGGAATAATGGAAAATTACTTTCAGAAATTCATCAGAAAGTCCCTGACGCATCTTGCAAAGAAAAGTCATCAGATCCTTTTTCGTGACGTATCTTACATCATGTCCATGTAATTAAGGAATTGGATCGCAGACTGTATACAATTCTCGAAAATGTTCCTTTACTACAACAAACATATCTTTAAATTCTTCATCACTAAAGCTTTCCTCATCACCGAAACCTTGATGAGAATTTGCTTCTTTACGAAGCTTGTGCAAAAACAAAAGCATCTGCTGTCCGGGTATCATATATGGTCTATTAATTGCTTGTAATCCAGGAAGCAAGGGCGCTAAGATGAAGCCACGTTCATACATATCCATAGCAATATAGACATTGACTCTACACTCCACTGAAAGCCTAGGTACATTAGCATTACCGCCAGCATTACAGAACATACACGTTTGCCTATCTGTTTGAGTAAGGTCGTTAAGTCTGAAGCATCCGGGATCACGTTGGAGCTCCACTATTTAAGTACTGAATGATAGCTTGCAATGCAGGCATAGCCTACTATCGCTGGTAACTTCAAGTTGTGGTCTAGGAAGTTGAAGGCGTCTGAAAATTGCAATTTATCGCCTATCTGGATTAATATTTCCATCGATTCGAACCATCTGTTTTTGTTAAAAGGCTCCTCCGCACACGTAACAGTCAATTCGAACTCTGAAAGCCATTTTTAAAGCTTTCAACTGTCAAGAGGTAGGAGGTCTTTAAAACCACAAAAATGCTTTAAAACAGCAAATGAAAAAAAAAGAAACAACAAAATAAAACGACAAAAACAATCAAAGACAAATAAACGAACGGGAGAATGAATGCAGAACAATGAATCAGACTAATAAATGTTACTTGAACAATTGATAAAGAAAAGAACTATTAGAAATTTAATTCTGTAGCTTATGAAAAATATTCTAATGCAATCTCAAGACTTTCCACAAAGGAATTGACAAACCTGCAGCCATCAATGAAAATAACAAGTGATATGCTGCGTAATGAATGACCGTCAATTTTTAAAGCATTTGAAAAACTTTAGTGGGAGTGAATGAATGAGTGATCTAAAATCAGTCATTAATAATAATTATAAAAAAATAAACATCGATATTCAAATTAACTGCAACATCGGGTTCCTCTTTTTTTCAAGTGATCGTGAATTACGTTCTAGATCTTCATAATAAATTAAAAGTTTGAAGAATACAATTAAAAATTCCATCAATTCTTTTCACAAACTTATTTCATTAGAATAAGCCACGAAGCACCTTTTTACAGGGGAAAAGTGGACGTTTTCTGCCCCATACATCTTTTTATAATTCCAAGTGTTTCAAAATATACATAAAGAACTAAGTTTTTTTCGATTTTTATTAATTGTTTGAAAGTTGATCTAAGAAATCAATTTCGTATAAGTGTCTAATTACAATGTAGATCACCATACTCCCGCAAGATTGACGTTTCCTACCCCCTTCGCTCTTTTATTCATTTACATTCCGAGAACGTAAGTTTGGGACTGCTCTTACTCCTACACCATTTCTGCCCTCACATCAGTCAGTATTTTAATCGAGTCAATATTTTGAGCGCGTAGCGCTTGGCTGTTTCAAGAAGCGCACGATATATATCTTTACAATAACCGCGCTTTGTTTCGACCTGACGTTGGCGCCTTATCTGCGCTCACGGAAGCATGTTTTTAATTTTAGACTAATTCTCCAGCGCTTAGCTTTCGGTCGGTTAGACTAGCGCGCGATGTATACCATTGTAATATTAACCTCATTTGATATTGATCAAACCGGGGCACCGTTTTCAAGGTTATAACAGCTAAGTTTTATTAATTTAAAATCTTGAGCATTTAGCGTTCGGCTGTTTCAAGAAGCGCGCGATATAGATCTTTAAAATAACCGCATTTTCTTTCGCCCTGATGGTGGTACCTTATCTGCGCTCACGTCAGCATATTTTGAATTTTAGTCTACATCTCGAGCGCTTAGCTTTCGGTCAGTTAGACCAGCGCGTGATGTATATCATTGTAATAATAACCACATTCGATATTCATCTCACCGGGGCACCGTTTTCAACGTTACAAAACCTACATTTTATTAATTTAAAATCTTGAACGCTTAGCTTTCGAATGTTTTATTAAGAGTGCGATATACATCTTTAAAATAACCGTGCTTTGTTTCGACATGACGTTGTCACCTTGCCTGCGCTCACGGAAGCATGTTTTGAATTTTACACTACATCTCGAGCGCTTAGCGTTCAGACGGTTAGACTAGCGTGCAAAGTATAATATGGTAATATTAACCCCATTTGAGATTGATCTTACCGGGGCACCGTTTTCAACATTGTAGCAGTGATGTTTTCTTAAATTAAAATTTTGAGCGCTTAGCGTTCGGCAGTTTTAGGATGTGCGCAACATAGATCATTATCAAACTCGCGTTTGGTACTGACCTCGCTCTGCCGTCGTCTCTCCCCTTCCAGCATATGTGGGGATTAATTGTTTTCACGAAATCGAGCGCATACATTTCCCATACATTTGGTGCGGGGTCCTTTATTAAACTCGCCTATTCATAAAAATTATGAAACCGAAAAATTCTTTATAAGTAGGGGCACATATATTTATCCCCTGACTCTCACGCTTAGCCAAGATTTTTACATAAAAGTTCAAGCGTTCGATAAATCAGTTGGTTAGTATGTATGACGCGGCGTGGCGTGCGTATGATTTACTGTTAGATATTTTTTGTAGGGTTTGAATCCTCAGCTATTATTTAAGATTTTTTAAACCCTTTCAGCATCTTATTATATGTATAAGTTACAATAAGTTACGTGTATAGGTGTGTGATAAACCCCATCGCCCGAGAGCTCCGGCTCTTGCAGTCAGCCACGTTGCATTGGGCTAACTCCCCAATGCGACGAATTATGCGGTTACGTCACCAGTATCGCGCAGTGCCACCCACAATAGGCCTCTCTCGGATGGAGGCCATGGTTCAGTTGGGAGTGGCAATAGGACCGAACCGAGGCGACGACCAGGCAATAGCCCCGGACAAACGCGAGAACATCGATTTAAGTGGTCGGACCAACTCAGGAGGGACATCCTTACCTGTTGGCAAAGAAGCTCACCGACACGAAGAGGATTCATGCAGAGGTTACATGACCGTTGGGTCAATATGCACCCGGAATGTGCTCATAAAACGCCTCAGTATTTAAGAAATCAGGTATCCTTTTTGCGCAGAAGAAGCTTAATTTCTTAGCCAACTCAACAAGATTCCGGCTTGCCAGCTTCAGGCTCATTCCATCGCAAACCGGATGCAAAAGGCTGTTCTTCTGGGATCACTTAATCTGGTCCGTCAACACTGTTCCTCATAACATTCTACAAAGCTTGGTAGCTCTAAAAAAGTATCCAGAGGTGAAACCTTCATCTCCAACTGTCCCGTCTGCCGCGTAAGGTCATCCGCGGCTAGAGACCTGACTCCGAGGAACAGTGTTGCACGATGTTATCTCGCGTAAATTTCCCGCTCTTGCTTACCTTCTAGGACAGAAGGAGCAGAAGTGGATGACGTAAACGTTCCAGTTGCGTCGGGATTGGTTGCTTTAAGGAACCATGATCGTAGCTTCCGGAGCCTACAACTTCTCATAATAACTAAGAACTTTTCAGCGCCAGAGCCAGATAAAAGCAACAACTTTTGGTGGACGAAGTTCACTTCTACGCACCAAAATCTAGCTCGTATATTTACTACTTTCTTAAACGGAGAACAACCCATCCCGCAGTGGCTAGTGGAAGGACGCACGGTATTGATCTCTAAGACCGGAGATTTGTCAAGTCCGCAGAACTACAGGCGCATAGCTTGCTTAAACGCCAGCTACAAGCTGTTCACTGGTATCCTCAAAGAGAGGATATTAACATCTATCCAGCCGGTATGGAGTGCAATAGTTGAACAACGTGGATGCAAGAGAGGGTTGGCAGGTTGCAGGGAGAATCTGTTAATAGACAGGTGTGTTACCCAAGACTCGATCAGGTATCGACGCAATCTGTCCATGGCTTGGATTGACTACCATAAGGCATTCGATAACACGAACCATGAGCTACTTATTAAGCTCCTTGAGTGCCTGGAGGTGCATCCAAAAATAGTGAGATGCATAAAAGACCTTATGCTCTTGTGGCGGACAAGATTTGTCATAACATCTGACAAAAGACAAGTGACTACCAGCTGTATCACATATAAGAAAGGGGTCTTCCAAGGAGACTCTCTAAGTCCGATACTTTTCTGCATCTCCCTCTTGCCTCTATCTATTGTCCTCCGAGGCAAAAGCTCTGGATACCTATGTGGCCCGCCGAACAGAAGAGAATATAAGGTCAACCACCTTTTATACATGGACGACCTTAAACTCTTTGCTTCCTCGAAAGAGGATCTTAACATCCTTGTGGAGGCGGTGAATAGGTACTCTTAAGCGATTCGCATGAACTTTGAACTGAACAAGTGTGCCTGCGTCCACCTATACCAAGGACGAATAGAAACTACACCATCGCGTGACGATCCGGATGTTCAACTCATAGGCGGAAATACCATTCAACATCTTGATAATGGAGAAACATATACATATCTTGGAATACCGCAAGCGGAAACCCAAAATGTGCGTGTGTTGAAAACGGCCCTTATCGCCAAATTCTCAGAAAAATTTGGGGCTTCCGAATTATCTAGAAAGAATAAGACCCAGGCGACCAATATGCTGGCCGTTCCTATACTGCTCTACACATTTGGCGCGATAAAATGGAACGTCGATAAGAGGCTTGCTAAGCTTGGAGTGTCTTCATCGAAGAACGGTTCTGGCTACAGGCTGCTCAGTTCTAAATAGTGCAGATTCTCTTATGCGACTCGTACATCAACATGATGTCGTCAATGTTGCGGCATTTCTATACCGTGCCGTAGATCGGGCCTAAGAGGAGCTTGGCCTCCCATGTGATTCCTTCGGTGCTCAAAAGTCGTGTACGGAAAGCAGAACATACGATTCTACTATGAGAAAATGCTGACAAGCTCCTTCATTGTAAATTCCACGGTATCATACGTAGAGAAGAGCTCTCGATAGGTCTGTCCAACATGTTTCGCAAGTCTGCTGGATTGAGATCGGAGACTGAGGGATTTCTTTTTGCCTGTCAAGACGGCGTTATAGACACCTTAGTTTACCGCGAGCGCTTAATGAATATACCTGTAGGCGATATTAACTGCCGAGCGTGTAAGCAAGAGCCAGAAACACTTGGACATGTTCTCAGTGGATGCTCAAAGTATGCACGTTACGGGTACATAGGCAGACACAATGCGGCTCTGAAAGTGTTATATTACCATCTTTGGCACTTCTATGGTGTTGATCTATTGCCCGTCTTGTCATACGCCCAGGGGGAACTCGAGCCCGTTGTGGAGAATGATCAGTGTAAGATCTACTGGACTTTCTCATTCTCAACCACTCAACGTATCAGTGCTACGAAGCCTGATATTGTCCTCCAAGATCTGAAGACCAAGATCATTTACGTGATTGAATTCTCGGCACCAGTCGATGGTAATATCACGGCAAAGGAGGAAGAAAACTAAGCGAAATATCTAACACTTCTTTTCGAGCTGAGCAGGCTGTACCAAGGCTACAAAAGTCCATCTTGTAGTTCTCATAATCGGCTGTCTTGGAGGTATGAAAGCTTCATTTCTTAGCCAACTCAACAAGATTCCGGCTTGCCAGCGTCAGGTTCATTCCATCGCGAACCGGATGCAAAAGGCTGTTCTGCTGGGATCACTTCATCTGGCCCGTCAACACTGTTTCTCATAACATTCTACAAAGATTGGCAGCTCTAAAAAAGTATCCAGAGGTTGTAGCCGATTGCTTTTATCGTTACTTTTTTACTTTCTTTTTAGGTTCTCCCACATTAATATTCAATTGGCTTCAAAATATAATCACGGTTTAATTTTAAATAAATTTACTCATCTCAAAATTTTATCAAAATCTCCCCAAAATTTACATTTACATAAAAATCAATTTGAAATGAAAAAGCGTGATTCGTGAGATTAAAGTCATTGAGGATTTATATTAGATATCACGGTAGATACGTGTGTTAAAAACCTATAGATTAATAAACATCGCGATACGGTCAAATTAAAATTAAATAAGAAACGGATAAAATGTCACATACACAACCATACAACGGCATTCCATAAAATTGAAATTAGATAAAATGATGTAAGTCAAATATGGTACGAAGTAATAAAATTCAAGGGATGTCATTTATCGCTTGCAATTAAAATTGGTACTCATCCATAATTTTCGTGGAGACGCTCTTGTTGAGATTGGCGGTGAGGAAAATCGCAATCGTGGCTTCGTTCTCGCTCGCAATTTATCCCAGGTGTAAAAGGCTTCAAAAGTACAAATAGCGTCCGGATAATTGTGAGATAAAGGATTTACGTGGATGAAGTTGAGAAAAGCATTAAATTGCAGAATGGCTTCTATCACATTTTCGGTAGCCAACGATTAAATGTGAACTTAGAGTAGTGGAAAAATGAAGTCGATTGCCAAATAAAAAATAGCTCCACACTGAAACATAATTTAAGAAAAACGACCGTCTCAGTGTAAATCCACGATTGCACATTACGAACACCTCATTAAATAACTTTAAAAAAAAATAGCAATAGCTACCTGGTCTGACGCAAGACACAGCTCAACCCTGCGTGGTGCTGGTTATAAGTTTGCGAGAATATCTCGTACCTTTAAAACAGTTTAGAATACTAATGAGCAGTGGCTACGCTTTTTCGACCGATTAACGCTATAGGCTCCGCCCATTTCAACTACGGATCATCATGTGATGATTTATTATCCAATATCATAATTCTATTCTCCCGCGCGTCTCTTGATTTTAGCGGTAACGATTCATCATCCAATGACATAATTCTACTCTAACCGCGCTTTTCTTGATTTTGGTGGTAACAATTTATTATCCAATAACATAATTCGATTCTAATCAAGCTTTTCCTGATGTTGGCCAGAACGATTTATTGCCCAATGCGAGAAATCCATTGATCCCGCGTTTTTCGTGATTTCAGCGGGAATCAACTTAGAACAATTATTCGCAATGCATTATAAAATATCTCTCGTATTTCCTGGCGCGAATATTTATAAATTATGAACATATAAATCGTCTCATCATCCTCCTTCCGAAAGGTTGAAGTTTACGATACGTTTCGAAGATCAAAATAAATTAAATATTCGTTAATATTACTATCGTAGATTATAAAAAACAAACTTTTTTGTGTTTCGTCCTCGTCCTATCACATCATTCAATCACACATATTCTATATCACATTAAGATACATATAATTTACCAAATTTAACAAGTTTATATAATTTTATATAGTCTTTCGATATTTACGCTATTCACATGTGCTTTCATCACTCAGTCTACGTCTCTTTATCACATATTTACTACATTGTGCGGACTGAGTAGTACTTTAGATTTTTTAGAATCAAACAATCAGCCACCTATGTTTCTGAGAGAATTTTGCTCGTTATCATACTAGTATTAATTACTTCGTCCGGATGGTGATATTTTTTTAAGCTACACCGATTATAAATGCCAATTATATTCTCATGATCATCTTTATCCACTAGTTGAAACGCGTTATTACCAAAGCTCCGACTGATTTGATACGGACCATAATAAATATGAAAAAACATACGAGTTACCTTTTTAAATGCATCTGATTTTTTAGGAATGTTCAACAAGACTAGGTCTCCGATCTTTAATTCTGCCCCAGAATGGGTTTTTCGTGCAAGCTTCATTTTTTCCAAACAGTCCAATAATTTCTTATTTGCCAATAAAATGTTTGCATCATGAGATATGTCTTTCGATTCTGGGAATGGAATAATCTTCTGAATTTTATCCTGTGGCTTTACACCAAAATGTAATTCATGTGGTGAGAAACCGGTACTGCTATGTGTGGTAATATTTAACAAATATTCAATTTGCAGTAAATGTTTGGCCCAACGCGTATGAGTGTCCGAACAAAAAGTCCTAAACAATCGGCCCAATTCCCTCATCACTCTTTCAGTCGGATTGCTTTGAGGGTGTCTTATGGAACTGAACAAATCTTTTATACCTTTCTTTTGCAATGCCGCACTCCAAAGAGGTGATGAAAACTGACTACCGTTATCTGCTAAGATTTTTGTCGGTTTTCCCATTTCCGGAATATATCTATCAAATATCTTGCTTAGAGCTGTCTTCGTTGTCTCTCTTTTGATGGGATAAAGTTTTACATATTTGGAATATGCATCCAATAAGACAAAAATGTATTCCACTCCACCGATTGATGGCGGTAATGGTCCATAAAAATCTACGGTTACTAACTCATTTGGCTTTTCCGCTTTGACGAATTGAAACTCCCCTTCCATTTTTACATTTAAGGGCTTCACTCTTTGACAAAGATCGTAAGTCACGACAAATTTTTTAACATCTTGATTCATCCCTTTCCAAAAAAAAGAATTGCCTAGTGTACATTAAAGTTTTGTAAAAGCCTGGATGACCTAATTTTGTATGTACGTGATATATTAACCTTTTTGTTAATTGCAAGGGTAGGACTAATTGCCAATTATTGAACGGATGATCTTTTCGAAATAATAATTCTTCATGAATCAAAAAGTTATTTTTACTACTTTTAGAATTCATATTATTTTTTATCTTTGTTACAGCTTCATCCTGTTCTTGCAATACTTTGATGTCTTTAAATTCCTTTCTTAAATCCGCGTCTATTTCAAGCATCTGTCCTTTGACTATTCGACTATTAATAGGTAAATCAACGACTAATGCATGAATACTGATGGTATTTTTCTCCTCCTCGAATTTCCCCTCCGGATTTCTACTGAAAAAGTCAGCGATTATGTTTTCACGTCCCAAGCAATGCCTAACATCAAATTCATACTGTTGCAAAATTACGCTCCATCTGACCAAACGTGAATTTTGAAACTTTGCCTGATTTAGAAAAGTGAGCGCTTGATGATCGGTAATAATTTCGAATTTATTTCCATATAAATATCTACGACAGACAGTTACCGAATACGCTATAGCAAGTAACTCTTGTTCCGTCGTCATGTAGTGAGTCTCTGTTTCGCTCAAACATCTACTTACTAACGAAATTATGTAATGTTCGCCTTTTTCATCCGTCTGGTATAAAATTCCGCTTATCCCCTTATTTGAAGCATCAGTTTGCAACTTGAATTTTGAATTAGGAAGGTAATGTTTTAGCATGATACTATCCGCGAGATTATTTTTTAATTGCGCGTCACTTTTTCGGTGAGTTTCTGTCCAAGTCCATGGAATTGATTCTTTAAGAATATCTCGGAATGGTTCTATATAGTTGGAATAGCGAGATACAAATTGTCGGTAATAATTGCATTTTTCCAGAAAACTTTGTAATTGTATTCGATTTTCCGGTTCAGCGAAATTCGCATAGTTAAACGTCGTAATAAAACCTGACACTGCAGTTTTGAGACCAAAAGGTATTCGGCAGAATTGATGCACTTTTGAATTATGCACAAATGCGGTATACTGACGAGAGTCCTTGTGTAATGGAATCTGCCAATATCCATTAGCCAAGTCAGTCGTCGAAATATACCTCACGCCATGAAATTTCTGCGTAATATCCGTAATCAAAGGTGGTTCTTCATTTTCGGATTCAATAATGTTATTGATAAATCGGGCATCTAAGCAAATACGAATTTTTCCGTCCCTTTTAACTGCTATACGTAAAGGATTGCAATAAGAACTGGTCGACTGTTCAATTATTCCAGAGGAAAGCATTCTTTCGATTTCCTCATCTACAGACTGACGGTATTTCAAAGGAATTGGGTATGATTTGTGAATAATAGTTTTGTGAGGTTTGATTTTAAGTTGATATTCATATTTACCGGCGCTATTGTCTTTATGTGAATATAATTGTTTAAATTGAGATAATTTTTTAACAAAAGTTTCGTGCTCCCCAGGAGTCAACGATATAAGGGATTCCGCGATCGTTCGAACGTCGTCCAAGAAAGTGTCGTTTTCAGAATCTGTATAAACTCTATTTGAATGAAATATATTCAGCTGAGATAATTCAAGTTCATTTAAATCACTTTCCTTAACCCTTCGAGGGCGCACCTATTTTTTCGAACGTAAAGGTCACACTGGGTCAATTTGACCCAGACCACTTTTTGACAGCTTATATCTTCATAACTACTGAACCATTTGGTTTGAAAAAATGCATGGACATACTTCAAGGTCTGATTAAGTAAGCCTTGTGTATTACATATGCCATTACAACTTTTAACGTACCTATAAAAATTCTCGAACATTTTTTTTGTGCAAAAAAATGGACTTTTTAAAAAAAAAAAATCATAACTTTTTTAATTTTTAATAAATTTTGCTAAAAATTTAGGAGAATACTCTCGAAATATGATAGAATAATAAACAAATTAATCCTCTACTGTATCTTTGAAAAAAGGTATTTATTTTGCATACTGATAGACGTTATATTAGAGGTGTAAAAAATAGTGTGTTTTTTTTTAATTTATAGGAATAGGAAACATATTTTAGGTCATGAAATAAAGAAGGACACTGCATCTTTGTTTTGCGATCAACTTTGTAGGAGCACAGGTTGCATCTGACTCTTTTTTCAAACTCTAGGCGAGTTTGAATTGGTTCAAACACTTTTATATAATTAAACTTAAATACTAAATTTTTGCCTTTTTCGACGCTAACAGCACACATGGGTCACTTAGACCCTGTTCCGGCTTTGAAAGCTTCTCAAATGCTACTGATGAGCGCGCGCCCTATAGAAACAGCTTTAGGCTATTGGTGGGAGCTCCAACTATAGCAGCAACGCGGTAGTGTAGTCATTTTTTCGAATACCTGTATGCTGCGTTCGTTTAAAGCAACAGTATGGGTCAGAATGACCCAGTGTGACTTCGAAGGGTTAATGAGATTTTCTAAAGAGATATTATCTTCATAATCAGAATCGTTCAAATTGGTGAAAGATATCGAATTAGCTTCCGCATTGTTAGGAATAATTTTATTCGAGAACTCTTGTTTACTTACAAGACCTTGCTCTGCATCATTCGAAAAAGAGGCATGCAACGAATCATTCACGCAAGAAATCAATTCAGAATTCTCTTTGCGAAACTCATTACATTTAAATAGACCTGACATATAATTTAAATCATTAGCACAATAATCATCATAAATATTTTCATTAATCACATGATCAACAATATTATTGATTGGGTCGTATTTATATTCATCCACATCAATTAATTCAATATCATGGTGAATCTTATCATCAGATTCTTTACCTTTGATTTGCATGTTTTATTGACATTTTCATTGAATAAAGTATCACAATAAAAAGTATTGTCAGTTCGAGTTTCAATTTCACGACTCGAAGGTAATTTATTTAAAATATGATTTCCATCCCCTTGAGAATCGATAAGATTCGAAGGATTAAAATAAAATTCAGGAACAGTTATTATTTGTATGAAAGTGTAATCATCATTTTGTGATGACAACACTCTCTCGAACGAAGCTCGACCGTACAAAGCCAACTCCCGGGGAACACAATACCCGTTAATTTTGACACGTTTCTTATCATAATCAAGTAAAACTCGATTATCTAATAGCCAATCATTACCTAAGATCATTTTATTCGATAAACCAGGAACGACTAGAAATGGAATGGATTTTGCATAATCGCCGATTTTGACATTCAAAAGAACTTGTTTGTTTATTCTGGTCATTTTTCTTCCAATAGCCGTTAGCAGATAAACATTTGAGACCGGCAATTCTGAAATTTTTCCATGATTCAGTAAATATTTATAAAATTGTTCAGAAATACATGCGATTTGAATACCGGTGTCAGTAAGAACAGGAGTTGGAAAACTAAAAACGGAAACTAGTAGCATTAAACATTTTTGTATTTTCGAGTATTCGGGTGGTTCACTTTTGTTAGACTGATTGATGACGTCATTTTTTAGGTCCTCAAAAAACTCATAAGGTCCCTGACGCGCTGTCAGACCCGAACACACCGCGTCATGATTTAGTTTAAATCATTCGATCGTGCAAGAATTCGATCGTGGAAGAAAGCTTGCAGATTCCCCTTTCTGGGATCAAAACGTTTTGCTGACCACTGTGATTTAATTTCAACCCTAATTGGGATCGAATAAAATTCATTTAAAAATCTCGTTTTGAACTCGGCATAATTTTCACAGCTATCACGATGGATATCGAACCATGTTCGTGCTCTACCTTCAAGGGCATTATCTACAAGTAGTGATTTTTGTGTTTCAGGGATTTGTTTAGCATTAAAATATTTGTCTAATGATGCTAAGAATTCATTCGGATACCCGTTACTAAATTATTTATAATATGACCCGCGTGTCACCCCCCTGTTCACGGCCAGGCATCTGATTGTTAGGTTCTTCTTAACCTTGTTATTTCCTCACGCTGAGTATTATTTAATCGCCTTAACTCCTCAATTTCAGCTTGCAAATTATGAATCGTTTCCTGAGTCATGCTTTCTACCAAATTTCTTTTTACAGAAAATTTATCAAAAGAAACTCTTTTTTTGTGTCCGTTTAGGTTTTTGTATTTCTTTTTCTAATGGAAAACCTTTTGATCGTGTATTTGTTGGCGTAACATTTAGATTTGACATCAATTCGAAATATTTCACTTTATTTTAAACATTGAATTTCTGATTAAAAATTTTTCATAACAAATATGCTTCAAGTTATTATGTTTTTTACACATTAATTTTAAATCACGACATGAAATTTAGATTCTCGAATTTTATAAAATTCATGTCCCTGTTCGGGCGCCAAAATTGTAACCGATTGCTTTTATCGTTACTTTTTTACTTTCTTTTTAGATTCTTCCACATTAATATTCAATTGGCTTCAAAATATAATCACGGTTTAATTTTAAATAAATTTACTTATCTCAAAATTTTATCAAAATCTCCCCAAAATTTACATTTACATCAAAATCAATTTGAAATGAGAAAGCATGATTCGTGAGATTAAAGTCATTGTGGATTTATTTTAGATATCATAATAGATACGTGTGTTAAAAACCTATAGATTAATAAACATCGCGATACGGTCAAATCAAAATTAAATAAGAAACGGATAAAATGTCACACACACAACCATACAACGGCATTCCATAAAATTGAAATGAGATAAAATGATGAAAGTCAAATACGGTACGTAGTAATAAAATTCAAGAGATGTCATTTATCGCTTGCAATTAAAATTGGTACTCATGCATAATTTTCGTAGAGACGCTTTTGTTGAGATTAGCGGTGAGGAAAATCGCAATCGTGGCTTCGTTCTCGCTCGCAATTTATCCCAGGTGTAAAAGGCTTCAAAAGTACAAATAGCGTCCGGATAATTGTGAGATAAAGGATTTACGTGGATGAAGTTAAAAAAAGCATTAAATTGCAGAATGGCTTCTATCACATTTTCGGTAGCCAACGATTCAGTTTTGTGAGGCTTTCTACGTGGGGTGATCGCTAGAGAGATTGATCTGCAACCTGGGTCGGAGCAGTGTTGCGGAATGAACGTGTTGTTTAAATAAATAACGCGAGCGCTCCAGATCAATCTAAAATATATATACCTTACACCTATATACCTATCTACCCTATACCTATATACCCATCCACATACTACTATTTTCCAACCGAGCAATTCACGCCTACCCCGAAAGGGAAACGGCTTAATGGTATAATAACGTTTTGAGTTTTTAATATGAGAACTGTTGATCTCACGTGATTTTGTTAGAGGGAATAACGACTGCATTTGTCGAGCACAACCCAGCACAAGTTTTATTTTTTCGAAATTTTCAAATATAATAAAATTTTTTGGTTTTTTTT
>CAKNWW010339412.1:0-10734 GCA_932074435.1 Andricus kollari | reverse complement strand
GCTATTTTGAGTTGCTGAATCCGAATCTGGGGTCAAAATAGCATCTTTCCCTATCCGCTTTTGATATAACCTCGAAAAATCGTATTTTTAGTATATGCTGGTAAAACATGTTTTTATTACAGATTACAAGCTACTGAATTCATATATAGTATCAGTTCAGCGATATAACTAGAAAATCTGGAACATAACCTTAAGCACACTTTTCACTGATAAATCAGTAAAATTTCTAGCCGTTGATTAGATAGTGCCTAGATGACGTGGGACAACATTAGGAACAAGCAAAGTGTATTCACCAGCATGTGCAGATGAAGTGGTGCTAGATGATGAAAGAATGATGAATCTGATGATGAGAGTATTCGAACGTTATGTGAAAGTAAAGGGTCTAACAGTGAACTTGAACAAGACTAAGATGATGTGGTTCAGAAATAAAAAGTATAAAGTATGGGGTAAACGTAAAAGAAGGTTCTAGGATGACTGAAGGATGAGAGTGTGGTTGTTCGATTTGCTAGCATGGTCAGTGTTGATATATGAAGTGGAAATTTGGGAATGGAAAGAGCACAAGAGACTAGAATACTACATAAGAGATTTTTGAGGTGACTCATGGAGGTGAGTTGGAGCTGACCAGGTTATATGCTGGGGCAAGAAATAGGATGAGAGAAAATGATTGCCAGGCAACTGGAAAGAGCCTGGAATTGTGCAGACAAACTATGGAGGGGAGAGGGAAGCAGAATTGCACAAGTTTGAATATTTTACATTCATTAATATATAATAGATATGTTCGAACCTACTTACTATGAAAAAAATATTTAAAAATGATATTATAATTTATTATTTACTTACCAATGGAATTAAAAATAACGTGTAAGGTCAAGACCGGAGTATAAAGCATCTTCATTCTTTCACAGTGTACGAAAAACTGATTACGCAGAATTTTAAGAACAGCGTAACGAATTGATATTCTGATATTTCGTGGAAGATATTTGCGTTTTCCCCTTCCCGAGGATAAATTGCGTATATGGATTTTTTTTTACCTGAAAAAACTCGGTATAACGTAATGTAGACATAGTAAATATAAAGCGCTCTTTGACAAACATTTTGCAGGAAAGTTCTTTTATGTAATTAAAATTTATCTGGACAATCTGAAATCACTCTGGACAATCACCCTTCCCCCACCCCACCCCTACTCCTTCTATTTTCTGATGTATCCCTCTGCCTCACAACGCCTAAATCATTATAGATAGTGTGATATCAGAATTGCATGATTCTCTGCCCAGCAGCCCTCACAACCCCCTCTGCCCCTAGCCCCCATAACCCCCTACACCTCACGGGACCCAACACTATACCCGCAAAAAGTAATTTCCTGTATTATGATGACGTTGCACATTTTTTACGTATTACTAAAAATATTTTCATATTTATCTTTATTTTTTTTAACCTGTGAATTTTTTATGGATTTCTATGGATTTCGCCGGGAGCGGGTGCTAATCTGCTAAATTGCAAAAGTCTCATGCACCCTGAGGACACGGAACGACCCAGGAGGACCGCCTTCAGCATTTTCCCCGCAAGTGTCTCAGCATTTTGTTGACACGCAAGGGATGATTTTCAGGCTATTAACCAGGGAAACCTTGGCACTTACAAGAGCGCTGATGATCAAGACGATTAGCTCAATAGAATATTTCGGGTATAACCCTCGCAACTCCCTCATAAGGTATGAAATATAAATTTATACCTCTCCTTCTTTTCTTTCTTCTTGGCTATGACGTTTTTGTCAGCTGGTGCCGAAAATTCGATAACGAAGATGGTTCGTTTCTCGAAATCACGAAGAATTTTGTCAGGCCTAGAGTGCACAACATAAATCATTGTCGAAAATATAAAGTTACAGTATATGCGGCATGTGTCATTTTCGACAATTCATCCTATTTCCCTAGGAGCGTTTAGCAGAGCGGTATCTGGGCTAATGCCGTAAGAGTCACAGAGATGGTAGTAAAGCACTCTTAGTGCTTCTATCATCGGAAATGTCTTGGCTCAAAATGTGGCGGCGGTATGCTAGAGTGGAAATGACACCGTCTCCACATAAAACCCTCCGTGGCCGACTTCAATCTGGGTGATTTAAGGAAAGCAAACGTTGGCTCATACGACATCGACTGATCCGCCACATTTCTGTGGAAGATGCCGTGAATCCTCTTGTCGAGGAGCTGTTCGCGGAACTTTGTCTCCTGTGCTTTCTTAATCCAGGCCTTCGGGAGTGAGAACTCGAGATAGATAAGATATGATGCATTTTGCTCACCTCTGATATTGAAGTCAAGGCCGAGTATTTCAGCAGCCTCCTCCGCTGCTTTGCACAGAAACGCCCCGTTACCCAGTTCTTCATGTTTCCTGACCATTTTAAGAAAAGGGTCGTGTCCATTTGCTACTGCATGTGCTGTACCTAGAATAATCATGTTGTGAAGATATTCAAAATTCAGTATTCAGCGACCAACTTGACGGCGTGAGATGTGAAGTCGCGGAACAGAAGACTTCAGGTGCATGCTTTTGTTCATATGCATAACCTTTCGGGACACGGTATCAAGGAATCTAAGCTCGTCCTTCGTCCAGGGAACCACTCCAATTGAATAGAGTACTACTGGGACGGCAAGCATGTTCGTCGCAGATAGTTTTTGCCTCGCCGACAGTTCGGAAGACCGTATCCGTCGAATAAGATGTTTGTATCTGCATCGGAGAGTATCCTTTATAGATGCCACATCCCGAATGCGGCTCTGTGGCACGCCCAGGTATGTATAGAACTCTCCAGCGCCAACGTCTCGTATAGCGCTTCTGTCGACGAGCTCAGTGTCTCCGGGGATGCTATTAAGTTTTTCTTTCTTCAAATAAACCTTGACTGCGACAGATAGTGGCAATAATGTGAGGCAAAAGAGGAGAGGGCTCATGGTGTCGCCCTGAAACACACCTCTCTGAAAGGTGACACTATTATTGATCACACGATGTTTTCCAGATGAGATAGTAAATCTGGTTTTCCAAAGCGGCATTAATCTCTCTATGCTCCTCAGGATGTGTGGATGAACCTTTAAGCTTTCCAACAGACAGATGATAAGTCTATGAGAGGTTGAATCAAAAGCTTTCCGGTAATCAATCCAGGCCATCGATAGGTAACGCTGATAAATTGCTGCGTCTTTAGAGACAAATCTATCGATGAGCAGGTTCTCCCGACATCCTGCTACGCCTTTCTTTGAGCCGCGTTGTTCGTACATCTCTCGCCACACAGGTCCAAACGTCCGAACAATCCTATCATTGAGGATAGCTGTGAAGATCTGATACAGTATGTTCAGACAAGTTATTGGCCTGTAATTCTTAGGGGCAGCTAAGTTGCCCATCTTCGGCAGGAGCATTGTGCACTCTTCCACCAACCACTCAGGAATAAGCTCTTCCGACTTTAGATATGAGGAGAAAATGCGGACCAGATGCTGGTGGGTTGAAGGAAACTTCTTCCACCAGAAGATCTTGATATTATCTGGTCCCGGAGCGGAATAGTTCTTCATGCCTCTTAATACGTTCTTCACCTCCTCGATAGTGATAGGTGGGAATTCCACCTCAGGTGTTATGTGGCCACTTGACAGCTCCTTGAAGATATTTATATTCTTTGAATTTGCTTTCAGTGGATGCTGGATTTCATAGACTTCTCTCCAAAAAGCCTCAACCTCCTTGCTTTGGGTGGGTGGGGGACAGTAACTGGACGGTCCTGGAAGAGACGAGATAAGTCAGACAAAAACTGTCACACTGAATGCGGGACACGTACTACCTTGCCCAGCCTACCTTTGTGCTGAGTTGATGCATTCGTCTTTTGGTCTTATGATCAACCGTTGGTTTTGTTTTACGGTTTGTATCTGCCAAAACTCTCGCTGCATTATACACACTACAATTGATAGTCCAGAGGTCAGATTCTTCCGAAAAATCTCCACGAAGCTCGTCGTCCAGTTCAGCCAGATCTTTGGGGAAAATAAGACCATTTTTTAATATCCTCAGAGTAATATTAGAGAATTTCTATACACGTAAAAGTCGAAAATTTCTAAGTTATCAATTTGTACATGTAAGTTCGTCAAATGTGAAAAATATTTAACCAAATATTTAAAAAACATTACATTTTAAAATTTAACAGTATTTAACTAACGATATTTGGATAAGAAGTGTATATCTGACAAGACTTATTTTCTACGGATCAGCAAATATAAAGCTAATAAAATTTATGAACACAGATAAGGCCTCGAGATACGTAAAAAACTATTAGTACTTGAAACTTTGTTAATATAGATTCTACAATAGTGTATCTTTCTTATATTAGAAAATACAAAGTACGCGACGCGAATAAGTATCAAATTTAAAAATATTAAAACTTAAAAGTTTTTGAGAATAAATCATGCTTCATAAAAGCACTCATCTTCTATTATTATGAAAAATTTCAAAAGTCACTACTTGTTCCTGGTATAAGAATAAACTATTTCGGCAAATGCTAAGGAAACATCAAAATAGCATTTATATATTAATAAAGAACAGATTTTATACGTATATCATTTAATATAATTTTCTTCGTCAAATGAACAAAAATATTAGTACAAATAAGAGTGCCTTATTTCATAATTTTTACTCTGTATTTCTGAAGAAATAAATTTTTTACAATCATAGTACTGGATTTATTCTTTTTTTGAATTAAACTTATTTTTATCCTTTTCACTAATTATCTACCATTTATTATCATTTCAGTAATTACAATTTACTTGTAACATATTGACATAAACTCGAATAATAACAATTTTATGTATCAGTTTGACTTTTTTTCAATTAATTAATGGTGTGGAGGAATATAGTTCACACGCTCTACTTTAAAATACAATAAAATTGGGCGACGGGGTCCTACTGGAGTTTCCGTAATTTCATCTGGGGTTAGCGGAGTAATCGTGCCGCTTTCCATGTTTATTTTGGCCCGTACATAACGTCTAAGGTTACTATTATATACATATATTCCAGCAAAAATATCAGTTCTCTCCAGTATTGCAAAGACATCACCAGCGAATGTTGATAATACAATTTGTTCATTGGTCGGTATGGGTCCATACACCTTCCGTCTTTGAAGTATTTTAATTGGTTTATCCGCAGGAAAAGTGTATCTTCGAAGTTGTAATAACCGGTGCGGATTGTTGTGGGAAGTAATCCGAATAAATTCAAGATGTTCAGATCCCATTCCTTGTCCGTCAGATGAAGCAATAAGAACGCTGGATGAAGATACATCCACTGCAGGAG
Source organism: Andricus kollari (assembly GCA_932074435.1). Taxonomy (NCBI): domain Eukaryota; kingdom Metazoa; phylum Arthropoda; class Insecta; order Hymenoptera; family Cynipidae; genus Andricus; species Andricus kollari. Next base: position 5,442 of record CAKNWW010339412.1, on the reverse strand, counting down.
GAGACCTGCACCTGGCACGAAGAGGAGGCTCGGCGGGAGATTGTTGCCTGTCTGCGAAAAGAAACAAAGAATTAGTTATTAGGGATAAATTCATAAATTTCCTTTAATATTACATCATCTAAATAAATGCAATTTTTTCTATCCATCTTAAATTTGCAAAGTGCATTACTGTGTACACGGAGTTTGCAACAGCGATACGTAGAAATACTTTTTCTGTTTTGTGAAAGATTGTCGAACAACGGGACTTGAAGAAAGGCGTAGCATGATGCCAGGAGAACTTGTTCATCGATAGATGTAATTGCAAAAATGCAGCATCTTATTAGCGCTGCCTATCGATGGCCTGAATTGAATACTGGAAAGGTCAAAGGTTCATCTACATATCGTTAGGTGCATAGACAGATTGATGCCCCTTCAGAAAATTAGATTTACTATCTCTTTCAGAAAACACCGTGTGACAACTTTTTCACTTTTTAGAGAGGTGTCTTTTCGGGCGACGCGACACTATGAGCCACCTCCTTCTGTGCCTACTACTATTTATACTATCGCTCGCACTTCGCGTTTCCCAAGGGTACTACTGTGGGTAAAAGTGCAGAGAAACTGATTTCAAGCTGACCATTTTAAACGAGGAAGATCTCTTGGCATTTCCCAGGTAACTGATCTCGTTGACGGAAGCCCTATACGACACCTTGGCGCTGGAGAAACCTATCCATACCTGTTCATGCCAGGAAGCCGCATTCAGGACGTAACATCTATAAAAAATGCTTTCCAATGCAGATGCAAACGTCTCCTCCGAGAGATTTGGTCCGGCGATAAAAAAAAAACTTTTGGCAACGAATATGTTTGCCGTCCCGTTAGTACTCTCTTTATTTGGAGTGGTTCCATGAACAAAGGATGATTTCAGATTTCTCGATATCGGGTCACGTAGGATCATGATCACGAACAAAAGCATGCACCTTAGGTTGTCTGTTTCGCGACTTTACATATCACGCATTCATTGTGGTCGTGGAATACTGAATTTTACTTCAAGAGAATTTTTGAGGAGATATAAGCTGTCATTTGCCAACTCTAATTAATTGATTTTTTTAGTTTTCATATTTTCTGTAGCAAAGGTGCTGGTAGCTGGCAGCTCCACGCGAAGTTTGGTTTTTTGAGAAAACCGGTTCAAGAAATTATTAAATGTTTCAGAATGTCAATATGAAAACTGCTTATTTAATTAATATTTCTGTTATAAATTTTTATTTGTAGTATAACTACCTTGATCACTCTCATGTTCGTCACTCGTCCCGAAATTTGCCAGAAAGTCCCTTGTTTGTGGCTGCGTACCTGCTGATATTTCTGTAAAAAAGCAAAAAGATTGAGGAATTTTTCATGTTAAAAATGTTTTACAAATAGTAAAAGCACAATTCGATTATTTGATTTCATTACTTATAAGTCAGTTAAAACATAAATTGCAAAATAAAGGTTCGTCAAGTAATTCTAAAAGATATCTCAAGTTTTTTATTTTAATTAATTAGAAACCTATAACCAGTAACCTATAATTTAGTTGTTCTACCGAAGACATTTTATTTCTTGAAAATGCAGAAAACTTTCAAAGTTTCGAGTTCTAAAGAGGAAAGTTTCATACTTTGATTTCAAAACTTAAAAATATGGCAAAAAGTGGCAAGGAAAAATGAAGTCTCATGAGGGAAGGAAGAGTTAGATATAATTTCGGTTTGGAGCACGGTGACAATTACAAATGATGCACGTGCTTCTTGATTCTCACAATAGTCTCTATTTATTGTGCTCCGAGGTAAAAGCTCTGGATAGGTATCTCTCTGGATGGGGTCGCCAAACAGAAGGGAATATAAGGTCAATCACCTTTTATCCTCGTGGAGGCATTAAATAGGTACTCTCAAGTGATTGGCATGAGCTTCGGACTGGACAAGTGTGCCTACATCTTCCTACACCATGGAAGACTAAAAATTGCATCATCGCGTGACGATCAGGATGTTCAAGTCATAGGCGGAAATAACATTCAACATATTGGTAATGGAGAAATATATACATATCTTGGAATACCGCAATCAGAAACCCAAAATGTCCGTGTATTAAAAACAGCCATTGAAACAAGGTATCGCCAAATTTTCAGTAAAATTTGGGCTTCCGAATCATCTGAAAAGAATAAGATCGAGGCGACCAATATGCTAGCCATTCCTCTACTGCTTTACACGTATGGTGCAGTAAAATTGAAGGTCGATAAGTTGAAGCAACTTCATTGATGCACACGCAAGATGATGACAATCGATCGAAGTCATCATCCAAGATCTTCCGTACCTCAAATATACCTCCCTCGAGATAAAGAGGGTAGAGGCTTGCTAAGCTTGGAGTGTCTTCATGGAAGAACGGTTCTCGCCACAGCCTGATCAGTAATGAATATTTAAGATTCGCACATCAACATGAAGTCGTCAATGCTGTGGCGTTTCTATACCGTGTCGCAGATAGGGCCGAAGAGGAACTATGCCTCCCATTTGATTCCAGCGACACTACACATGTCCTAGCAACACTAACACATTTGGTGCTCAAAAAATATGTACGGCTTGCTTGCCAGCATCAGGCTCCTTCCATCGTGAACCGGATGCAAAAGGCTATTCTTATGGGATTACTTAATCTGGTTAGGCAACACTGTTCCTCATAACATTATACAAAGATTAGTAGCTCTAAAAATGTATCCAGGGGTGAAACCTTTGCACACATTCTCCACTCTTGCGTACCTTCTAGGGCAGAAGGAGCAGGAGTGGATGACGTACACGTTCCGGTTGCGTCGGGATTGGTTGCTTTAAGGAACCATGATCGTTGCTTCTCGAGCAATATTTTATTATTATAATTTATTATTTTATTATTTACTTACCAATAGAATTAAAAATAACGTCTAAGGTTAAGACCAGAGTATAAAGGATTCTCATTTTTCACAGTGTAGGAAAAACCGATTAAAGCAGAATTTTAAGAACTGCGTAACTGATGAATATTCTGATATTTCGTGCGAGATATTTGCGTTTTCCCCTCCCCGAGAATAAATTGCGCTCATGGCTAATTTTTACCTTGAAAAACACGGAGAGTTTAATATAATGTAGACAGAGTAAATATTAGGCGCTCTTTGGCAAACGTTTTGCAGCAGAGTTTTTTATGTAATCGAAATTTATTTAAGATTATGGGTAAGATTAGGTTTGCTTTAAAAAAATTCAGAATCTCTCACGAAAAATTTCAAAAACTAAGAAAATATATGTTTTATATCCTATTAAGCAGAATTTTTTCTGAAAAATAGTTCATTAAACGAGGAAAATTAATCTATAACATAATATCATTTTATTACAAATTTATCATTTATTAAAATAAAACACGAACATTTTTTCAATCAGATTATCCGCCAATTAATTGAAAGTGATATTAAAACTAACCATCAGGCATTTAATAACACATTATGTAACTGTTTGTAACAAATTCTATAAACAATATTACAATCTGCCGGTTTCTTTTAGAAAAAATTTTCTTTAATTATTTTTGGTGTTTAAATAATTATAAATACTACAGCGCGAAGTGTAGTAACAACATTTATTTATAGTTGTTATAAATAAATTACGAATTATAACAAACAATTCAAAAACACGCATTTTTGACAAAACAGTTGTATCGTCAACCATAACACACTAATTTTTAGCGACATAAATTTCAAAAGTCTATATCAGCCAGATGTTTAAAATAATGCATTAACCCAAGAATTCAAACTTTCATCAAGCTGGGAGAATGTTTCAATTCGGTTTGTAAAATCTCAAAACTTCTTGTACAATCCATAAACAAATCTAAAAGAAAATTCTTCAAAAAATGAAATGCTGAAAACACAGTATTCATGTTCGATAAGGTTGATTGTGAAATCGAAAGTAAGACGCTGATCTGCATAGCAATAATTGAAACGTAGCGTACCAGTAGTCTGTATTTGTAAAATATAAGTCAAACAAACCCCTGCATGCCATGGTGCAATCTGGAAAACTAAACTGTATTGTCATTTTTCTGACATAAAGAAGATTTGACAAACATCCTCAATTTCTCAAGCTTCCTTTCTACACGTTGAGAAATTGCTGACTAGGTTGATCCACTAATGAAGTATATGATTTTATGACATCGGTCACATAAACATCTCCGAGGTAATCGATAACATGAAAGTACGGCATATTACAAGATATTCAAAAAAAGCATCAGCGATTTCAAGATCATTTTTCCAAAAGATTAAGAAACTGCTGTTACACACGACCTTCTTACAACATCTTGGTTACGTTTGCTGGACTTTAACGAGGAAAACGTCACCAAGATTTGGATCATTTCGCCGGATAAGTAAGTGGACTTGAATGTCAAATACCCACAGTTTCAAAACCGAAACTTAAACTTAACTGAATTCGGGCTAATAAAGATGCATCTTGCCAAACTAACCCTTTAACAAATCCGACTTCGACTGTCTGCAACGTTCTTTCAATCTCAGAGTCGGAAAGTGGCATCCAAGGTCACTCAACTGATTGTGTGTGGGAAATGGGGATGTAGATTCTCATATTGATCTGAAATTCCCATGTTATTTACTTAAATAATATGTTCGTTCCGCAACACTGATCCGTTCCAGGTTGCTGATGTATCTCTGCAGCCATCACCCCAAGTGATGAGCCTCATTCGATCACCCCAAGTTTCAGGCGTCATTCACTCGATTGACACTCTTTTTATAAACTATTTGATCTGAAGTGTCAGGATTATCTAAGAATTTTATTACAAATATCAAATTACTTTCAAAAATAGACCAAGAAATAAATGAAGGATACAAATCAACGAATGATTTTTCAAATAAAAATCCTAATCTCCCCATAACATGTTCTGATAAGGTGAATATTATAAAAGCAGTCTTGGAAAGTGAATACAACCAAATAATTATGGCAATTCTTGATGACAGAAACAGTTTGGAAATAATGGAAAATAACCCTCTCGAAAATTAGAAAAAATTTAATCCTATGATCTGATTAAAGCACATTAAGTTGATTACCCATTAAGACCTGTAATATTAACAATAGGTTCTCCTACAAGAAAACTAGAAGAACCACTCTGTAACATCATTCTTTTGATGTAATTGCGATATTCCCTAATATTCCTCCAGATTAAGTAATAGAAGCAATTTGAAAACAAATGCAACTGCATAAAGCAACATACTAAAACCCGTACACACATTTTTAGTGCAGCAATCGACTTTGTTTTTCATTCTATTCATTCTCAATTTCATGGTTAGTTTTATAGACAAAAATTTTGAACACCAATAGAATCTGCTCTCACCTATTTTAGCTGAATTTGTCATGAAAGATCTAGAGACTACTTTTTTTAATAACATGAAAAATCAGTTTTATATCTCAGATTTACATTTTTTTAAATTAAATT
>CAKNWW010339411.1:0-11894 GCA_932074435.1 Andricus kollari | reverse complement strand
TTACGTGTACAAATGAAAGTAATCAATAGAAAAAAGCATGACATGTTAGGAGGCATATATTTATTGATCATATATATTATATACTTATGTTTTTATATCTCCTTAAATGCAACAAACATTATTAACTGAAAGCAAATAGTTAATAAGAAAAATACTTTCGGAGCGGCATACTGTGTTTAAAATTCTTAAAATGATCGCAAATATCGTTGCAAATAAATACATTTGGAGTACCCAATAATCATGCGTAAACAAGTGCACATCGTTATTTTCGCAAGTAGTAACTAGCTGTCACATTTTCAGTGAAAACTGTCTTGAAATTAATGCGAGTACAATTGTAACTGTAATTGCAATTGTAAATAAGTATAAGAAAACTAGCACATTTGTCATGAAAGGTGCAGTATTTTACGTACAAGCAAACTGAAATTTTACATGTTAAAAAATCCTATTAAAATTGATGATTTTAGTCCTAAGATTTGATTGAGCTTTGTAATACTCTTCAAGTGTCCTGTTCGTTAGCCAGCCATTTTGGATCAAAATTCAAAAAGGGAGCGCCTTTTCAAAAATTTTCAGACCACTTTTTTCAAATTGAAAACTTATACGTACGGATATTCGCAGCACTCAAAAATACAAACAATTTATCCCAATGACTTTTTTCGATAAAACAAAAAGTATTGGATTTACAGCATTTACAAAATCCCAAAAAACAAACGAAAATGAACATGATTATTGGGTACTCCAAATGTATTTATTTACAACGATATTTGCGATCATTTTAAGAATTTTAAACACGGTATGCCGCTCCGAATGTATTTTTCTTATTAACTATTTGCTTTCAGTTAATAATGTTTGTTGCATTTAAGGAGATATAAAAACATAAGTATATAATGTATATGATCAATAAATATATGCCTCCTAACATGTCATGCTTTTTTCTATTGATTACTTTCATTTTTACACGTAACATGCTCAATGTTAATAATTTATAAATTATATTATTAATAATTAATATTTCTTAAATCATACATCATGAAGTTCATAAGCAATTATATTAAAAATAAAATCATTTCTAATTTCAGTCACCCCAAAGGAACCCTTCCCACTGCGGTACTCAAGACCTGGTTCTATGACGTCAGAATGTACCACCACCCCGAACTCTCAGAGTAGAGGAGAGACTCGTGGTGGGAGAGACGAAGCGAGCGATCCACATCTGTTAAAGGAGCTAAAATCTCCGAATTTCTCCTCGCCGCCGAGGCCTGCGCTAGGAGATCGGCTTGCTTTCAACTTCGTGGCGGCCGCTCCCTCGTTGTGGGCGAGATTTTGTCCCACAATGGTGTAGCCGTTGCACGAATGTTGTGAGCAAGGCGCGCGCACATGCTACGGGATAACGGCGCACCCACGAACTGACGTACTGACTTACCGAAACCCGTTCGCTAGTTTGAGAGTTTTGTTATTTATTTGCCAGTAGTTATCGAGGTGGTTTTTTCGTGTTAAAAAATGGATTACTTTTTTATAAAGTACGATTTCCAGCATCTGAGGCATCTTCTCAAATGTAAATATTTCATAAAATATATATGCTTGCCGTTTTAAATATGTGCACATAAAATATGAATTTCAAAGAGTTTAAAATTCATTAATGTATGGTGACGCACGACAACTTTCATGGCAATGCCCATTTCATACATTACTTTTTTCAAAATAAACGTAATATTTTATTTAGATTTAACACTTAATGCGTAAACCTGGGTCATTTATGTCCGGGCGAAAACTAAGTGACTGAGTTACTCGCTGACTGCAAGAGGGAGGCGGGCCTTACCCTACCCTAAAAAAAGTTATTTAGGATGGGGACCTAAGGCCCAGAAGGCAGGTCTCCAGTTCACGTTTACGCTTTGTGGTAACCGAACGAAATCTGAGGAGGACGCGAACGACCCACCTTTACCGAAATCGGTTGCTTTTTCTGTAAGTGAGTGTTTGATTATTTTTGACTTTAGAACGATTTTTTAACACATTTGAACATACTAATGCTAACTAAATAATAATTTTTGTCATAGAACTCAAAATGGAGCAACGTATATCTGATGTTGTACAGCGCGCTCTTCGCGACAGGAAACATATAAGGAAGTATTATACATTAGCAATTTTTAGCGTTGTTTAGAATTATAAGAATTTATAGTACACTAAGTATTTTTTACTTTTTTAACCATTTAAAATAAATCTAAGCGTTTTTATGTCAGAAAATGTCATTATTTCACAAACTCTTATTTCCATGAAATATCCCATTATTCACCTTTAAAACTTAAGCATTTATTTTTGTGGTAGGAAATTCTAATATTTTTTCTTGAAAGGCGTATGTTTGAAATTTAATTTCCTGTTTTAATGTTTAAATTTGGTTAATTAGATCAAAAGTTATGATTTTTTGAAGCAAACATAGCATTTCATTGACTTTACTTTGTTTATTTACGAAAATTGTTTAAATAATTTATTTTTATCTGAAAGTCTTTTGCATGTTTGTTGAGTAGAGACTTCAGTTATGGTCCCTGAATTTTTTCAGATTTTTCATATGAGTGCAAATCATTGAAAAATGCGCTGGACGTGAACGACCCAGGTTTACGGATTGAAGGTGCCAAAAAAAAACCCTTACGTATTGAGTGTTAATATTAATTAAAAAATTAAGAGCGCAGGTTCACTTCCGAAGTGACCTGCGCTGGCTAATTGGTTTCCCTTTTATGGGGCAAATTTTGTCCCACACGCGGGAGAGAATTTCGACGCTCGTTTGAGGCAATCGTTCACCCGAATGTGACGCAGCATCTGCACCACACGCGCGGTGGCGCTGCTCTACTGCTGCTAGTGCAGCCACTTACCCAAACTTCTTTTCTCTAATACGATTGTGATAATAGGAAAGTCTAATAGTAAATACAGATTTTGCTTAGATTTTAGAAAAGCAAATAAGGTGACAACAAATTATCTATACCCGATTCCTATAATGTTAGAAATATGAGCCGCATTGAGGTCAGCAAAGTACATGTGAAAAGTTGATCTTGACTCGGCATATTATCAGATACCGTTAGGCAAAGAATCTAAGCCGATAGCAGCATCTATAGTTCCGAGCAGAAGAATATATCAGTTTAAGACAATGCCACATTTGGTCTTAGAAATGCTCCTGCTACGTGCCAGCGCCTGATGGACAAAATAATAGCACCAGATTTGAAACCAAATGTGTTTCGCTATCTCGATAATATAATAATAGAATAATAATAAAACAAAAAAGTAAGTTGAGAATATGAAGTATGTGTAACTTATGCAATATTTATATCTTTACAGTGTAGGGTTGGAATTCTCTTATCAGAATAAGCGATAATGAAACCTTAATTTGTTTATTACTCGGGGATATGATGTCGGTATTTACCGTGTCATCTCGATATTTTAAGATTGTCGAATGTAGCAGATGTTATACATATTACGTGTAACGATGACCCCTTTTGAATTCGCTATTGCGAAAGAACATCGTCTCTGAGGAAGCACATTTGTATAAATCTGGTTCTTTATTTGTAAATATGCATGATGATCGCCAGTGAAATAGTATCGTAAAATTTAATCCGTGTGCACTTGAGTATAATTTAATTTGATTAGAATTTTGACTCGCATTTTGTCGTCGTGAATGTAATTCAATTATTCATATCGTTCTATATCACTGTCCGACAAAATTTTCGTCCTTTAAATAAGAGGAGGTAACTTTTACAGTATTTTTTGCATAAATGACGAACCCGTCGACAAAAATACTGTGGCAGACCAATTTTGTAAGAAAATGGGGGTCAAAAGGAAAAAGTGTATTTTTAATACTTTTTGTAGGCCCATCAAAAACTAATAAGACGTGCTAGTATCTTCCACCAGGACTTAAATAAAAGGGTGAACCTTTTTCTTGTAGACTATTAGACTAAAAACTGAAGGACATTAACACGAAGCAGTTGGGAACTTATTTTTTGTCGCGCGGTAGGCCATCTATTTCGTTTCGAGTAGAAAGCATATATTACGGCGCGCGAGTAAAAAACGTTTTTTTACATTTTTACCCCAATTTGCTCAAAAACTCGACGTGCTGGAGCGCATTTTTGTCAAAATATTCTTAATATACGAAAAATTCTATGAGAATCACGCTGCATTGGTTAAAGGACAGAAAAAAAGTATAAGATTGTCAGATAACCTATTCTTGCCAGTGTATCGTTTTATTTTTTAATAACAATTCTACTGCTCACAGTTCAATGCTTATATGTCTGATAAGTATTATGTATTATTTCGTTTACTAAATATACTTATTTTATCTATTTATAATTTTCATTTACATTTGTCATTTATTTGGATCTACTCGAACGTTTTCTCTTTTACAGTGACTGCTAGTATTGGTTCGTAAATGGTTATTTTAAGATAACACCGATTTTATGTTTACTAAAAATCAATATCAGCTTAGAGATTTGCTAATGAACTAAGAAGAAATTAATCAATGTACTTTTTACAAGATAAACAAAATGAAGAATAGGCTGAAGTAGAGAAGAAGAGATTCAAAAGGATAGACGATTAATTATGCTGATTTATCCAGTAAGGCCAAATTCATACAAGTAATATCCATGAGTACGAAAGGTACACTTTGGTGCGTCATCTACTTGATATTCCACTCGCACTTACGTTTCTCAATGATTGGTATAAATTTGACCTTATAATATATAGATAAAGGTTCTCGTGAATGAGCGAGAAGTGATTGAGAGAGAAAAGAAGGGATTCAAAATTATATGCCGTTAGTTATATTTAGAATGAGTTGCTTTTTTGCAGTAGTATAAGATAAAGTACCTGGCTTTTCATTGGATCCGTATTGATTTGACACATATACAATCCGGCGTCCTCTAACTGTACACCTTTTATTTGCAGACTCCACGTCGAATGATCTCCATGTGACACATAGACTCGAGGATTATGAGTTATCACATGGTCATGAATTGCCTGAATTGCTTTTGTGTCGGCCTTCACCCATCCTACCTGTGAAATTGAATGGTAGAGAATAATTTATTAGTATTTACAATAAGCATATATTTCGAATTTAATTATTTATGTTTGAGACAGACAATTTCTCAGTAGTATAGTGGTAAAATCCAATCAGGGTTGGAAAATTTGAGGCTGCAACAGAGGTGAAAGATTAAAATTTGCACCAGCTGCGGCAAAATTAAAAGCTTTAGCCAGAGTAAAGACAAAAGTTAAAATATGTGCCACGGAAGTGAATTTCAAGAGCTGTAACAGGGGCAGGAAATTCAAACTTGCATGTGGAACAGAAATTTTTGGTTTCAGAATGGTGAGTAAAATTAAAAGGTCTTACCAGTAAAAGTATATTTGCGCACGTTTGAAAATTACCCGCATGTATGTTAGTGAACAAATATATCCCTTACTACTGACCACCTTAGATTGCTTAAAAGTTTCCTACATTATACTGGGAGGAACCACCAGTTATTATTTGATTTCATGACTTCTAAGGAACCAGCTGTCCTTGTGATTTTTTTAGCAAATGAAGGTTATGTCCCAAACGTGGAGGATTTGGCAAATTTCGATTGAATTTGTGAAATCTAGAAAGGAACCCGAAAATCATCATATTCCAGGTGGACACGGTGGAGGCAATTTGGTTTTAAGGAATTTAGACGACTTGTGACTTCTCTCAATGAAGAAGGAATAAGAGCGATTGACGCTGATAGTTGACGCCAGTAGTATAGGGTAACTATGGTGCGCCGTTATGGGAGTGGCCTAATTCCCCTTCTCTGCCCCGCACCCCGCGACTGGCGCCGACGCGTCACAGTAGATAAGACGACTAGCCAAGATAGACGCAGTTACGTAGGAGGAGAGGGAACCCCGGTCTGGAAGATTCTGGTTCCAGTGACGTCACACAGGGGATCTCCAAACGTGAAAATGGAAAATGTGGAGGATTGGAGATATGAGATTCCCGACTAGAGAGTTCAGAGCGCTGTAACTTAATAACGTTGGGGGTTCTCTTAGAGAAAAGGATACTCAAACGCTTTTTAATATTTTTAATTAGAAAAGTAATGTTTTAAATTGAATAATTTTAACAAAGAAAATTCAATGTTCATTTATAAATTAAATAAGTTTATAAAAAAATTATCTAAAATAGAAGAAGGGTAAATAATAAGAGCAACAGTTTTTTGTTTGAACCTATTTTTCAACTAAAAATTTACAACTCCTTTTTCGACACAAACTAGCATACACACTCATGCATACAAACTCGTGCATGGTTAATAATATATTATAAACTAAGGCGATTGTGAGACAGAGAGAGAGAGAGAGATACGAAAAGAGAAACGATGCGAGCAGACGAACGACTTGTAAAACCATAGATATAAAATCCACATACCGTACTAGTGTAATATATTAAAATCTTAAACATGTATGAAATATTACAATGAGATTCAAATATATAAGACAAAAAAATAATATGATGGATATTTTTAAAAGATATAATGAAGCGAATTGTGACGAACAAGATTGAACGCAAGATGCAAGATGCGTATTAATTACCGCACGATCATAATACCCACCTTGAAGCACATCTTTTGGTTGTCGCAACGCGCTAGACTTAATTTTCCATTTATTTATTAACCTTTTGTGACATTTCACGACAATTCGATCATTTACTAACAAATTGCCCGTAAAATGTTTGCCAAGCTCGCAAAAATAATAACCATTACACATATGATGAAGAAAAATATCATAAAACTGACCACACACATCCCAAAACGCACTTTTTAATTGAGTTGCGTTTCACCTGAACAAGGTTCAATTTCCTCACAGACAATAAAGATGTTGAGGGATAAGAGACGGCAATCCCTAGCTGTCAAAATACATTTGTCGGCCATTTTTACTCACGTGCATGGCGATCCAATGCGATCGATGTTTCTTTGCCCCGTCACGATTTACAAGCCAGTCTCATTGAGATTTTCGGAATTCCATTCGCTCGAAACACCCCAGTCGTACACGCTGGTATAGTCCGAATTGCTCGAAGAATCTCCAAACTGTTCATCCTTTTTTCCCGGATTGGCAAGCTATATTATATTTGGTAATAAGTGATTCACTTCACGTGATGTAGATTGCTCATTGATTTTATCCACTGATCTTTCAATGTTGTCCGCAGCAGTCCGCAATGCCACCGACTCTGGTGGGGTTCCACTGATTGTTAAAGTTTTGGTTTTGTTGATTGAAGACAAGCTCTGATTACGCTTAGGTGTATCGCGAAGCATCACTTCTTATTTTATCTGATCCTGCAACTATTTTTTTTAGTTTAAAAGCATTGTTCAGAGCACATGTGAAGATTTCTCCCTTTTTTACAACATGATGGAAAAAGTACCCGTTAGTAATATTTAACTTTTTGAAAGCAGGACATGTTAATTCCTCTACATTGACAATTTTCCTACACATAATATTTTCCAAAAGTTTAGCTTTCACCCTCCCACGTGTGTATATCTGCCCTGCTGTTTTGGCATCTTCTCTGAGGTTAGAGTGCAAATGCTTCACTGGAACGTCTCCCTCGAACCACTCGATCCCATGTTAATAACACGTTAGCCAATTGTTTTGTTGTTTTGTTCGATTAGGCAGGTCTGAGAAATGGAGTGGTGGTGCTGATATTCAATGTGCAGTATACTTATTTTTCACAGCAACTAGAGCCACTTCTTTGGCGACGAACTGACGTTCGAGGCTTCGGAATCCTTGAATATCTATCACGCAGTCTATATCCTCTTCTTGGTAAGAAATTTTATGTGATGATAGAGTTGACGAGAAACATTCTGGTATTGCCACAAAACGAGAGACCAGTACAAAGCAATGCAAATATGCGATAAGGTTCTCTGTCTCGCCTGCAGCAAATAATCCTAGATGGATGAATTTTAAAATGTCAGTGAAATTATGGTGGTCTAAAAATTTGACTCTTGGTGACCCCCCCCCCCCCCCATTTGTTCATTCCCGGAAAAAGAAATTCTCAATTTTTTTCAAATCGGTCAACATTATCCCGTGTCCCCGGGCTGTTGAAATCAACATGGGATTTCAAATGGGAAAATCTCGGTTTTCAAAAGAATAATGTCCATCAAAATAACTTTTGATTTCCCCCCCCCCCTTTTGTCTTGTGGCCGGAAAATGTCCCAAAAAATTCGAAATATCTATTTATATTCCACAAGTAACAAGATTCCAAGTTTTTTAAAAACTAATTTTTAATCATTTAAACTATTTTACAGGTTTAAATCATTTTCTCGGGTGTGAATTGTCAAAAAATATTATTTTTCGTAACAAATCATACAGCTGATGAATTTCAAGGATGATATTTTTTGCGTAGCATATTTTTTAATTATTTTAATAATTTGTATGTGTATAAGCAATTTTTCCCTGCAAATCGTGTTAGGGTTTTTTCTGTAGTTATCATAAAACAATTAACGAATTTAAAAAGTATAATTCTATGTTGAGGATATTTGATTATTGTTTCAAAAATTTTCATTTGTTTAGACATTTTTTTCATCATTCGCAAAACGTGAATTTTTCCAAATTAATGTCGCAGGTAATGAATGCTCAGAGTGATATATTTTGTTAAAGACAGTTCGCAATTATTCAAACAATGATATTACTTAACCTCCACCTTTCCTACCAATAGGGGCAAGGGAATGATTATTAATTGTTTAAATAGTTTTGAAACTGTCTACCATAATAAATATCGCTCTTAAAATTCATTAAGTGCATCATTAATTCTATAAAATAGTAATTTTTAAGATTTACAGAGAAAAACATTGTTTTAATAATTGAAAATTGTTTCAATAATTTTAAACTGTCTTTCACACGAAGTATCATTCTCAGTGCCTTTCAATTGCTTCTAACTTGCATATATAAATCAATATAATTTTTTTAATTAGAAAAAACTATGACACGCTTATAATTGATGTGTAAGTACAGTTTGAGTTAAAGAAATTATACATATTATTCTTAGTGAATGTTATTTTGTAATAATATTTATTAGAAACAGTTGTTTGTAATTGCATTTATACGAATTGAGAAGCAAGCAATTTCGGGTTGAACTTAGACGAGGCTAGACGTGGCACAGTGCGTGTAATTTTTATCCGATTTCATCTTTCTTTTTAAAAATTAAAGCTAATCAAATTCTAAAGAGGTTTGTCGAGGTCGATTTTGCAAAAAGCGGCTCTGTTTATTTGTTGTTCAAGTTGCAAAATGCCAAAAAACCACAATTTTTCTTATTTGAGCTGCCTGTTCTGTATCATTCATTGATATTACCTCAAAATGGTGAAAAACTAATAGATTTACAATCGATTAACAAATCCTGATGACTTAAATAAAGTTGAGGCAATCCGTTCAATTGTTATAAACTTTATAAACAAACTCGGGTTTTGCTTTACATTGAAGCCTGGAAGTTCTTTTCATCACGTTGTCCCCCGCGAAATCGAGTTTAATCAATATTTAATCAAAATGAAACACTGAAGTATTATTTTTTTGTTTGTCGTAAACCAATTTCATAATAAAATGGAATAAATCAGCGTCTCTAAATATATGAAATGCATTTTTTCTACGAAATCATTAGTTTTGCCTTCAAAAATGAAAATTCCGTAACAAAAATAGACAATAAACAATATTTACCATGGTTATAAACAATGCTAATTAACAACTGCATTAAACGGTCACTCTTTGATAGAAAAAATCCATTTTTTTGTACATAATTGTTCATTGTATCCTTAAATTAAACTTCTGATGGAAGAAACTGACATTTGACATTATTTTAGATTGTTATTAACAATTCCGATCAACAAATGCATTTAATAGTCTTTTTAAAATAGAAAAAATCTCTTTCTTGCTGAAATGTTTATTAGAACATAAAAAATTAAACTCCAACGGAATATACTGACATCTAACAATATGTCCCATTGTTATTAAAATAATTCTTTCATATAGAAAAAATCTGCCTTTTGGGTTCCATAGTTAATCTTGCCTTGAAATAAGGAACCGAACCATAAAACGTCTACACTCAACATCTTTTTCCAATATTATAATCAATGAAGATGAACGAAATCATGAGGCTTACCCATTTTTGGACGAAAAATTCTGGTTTTCAGCCTCGTTGTCCATTCATGTCTTAATCATATCCAATCAGCAGATCATGAACTTGTGCATCCATGGGACGAGGGACACTCTCCTTAAGAGTTCTGAAGTTGTTTATGTAGTGATCAGTCATGATCAACAAATTGTGACACAAATCTTTATTGGTTGCAATCCGACTGATTTTACGGGTATTGAATTCCCTTATCCTCTTAAAAAACTTATTATTCGCCTTTTGGGCCTCTTCTGTCAATTGGCCGATAAGCAATGGGGCATTTTCAATTACCTTAGCGCAATCAGTCGGATTGCAACCAATAAAGATTTATGTCACAAATTTTCTACTACCAGGGCACAACGATATAGAGACGAGCGACCTACCTTCAAACCGACCAACTCCACGGCCGCGCCGGGCAAGCAGCCAATCAGCGTCGCGCAATGGAAACTCGCCCAAGGAGACGAGACGACTCGCTCGACGACCGACAGGCCGGGTTCTCTTTCGTTCGGCAGCCACGAGCCGAGACAGTCGCGACTGGCTACCTTTGTCTTTGATTTCGCTATCGCGCAGTACCACGTTGTTAGTAACTTATTAATTAGAGTCAGTTAATTTCCTAGTTGAGGTAAGGTCCACTGAAAAATGTTTTTGAAGCTACGGATCCTCGCAGATCCTCATGTTCAGCAGATCTACCTTAGTTTTGTAGTACCGTTTTTGGAGTAACATTCTGAACATGAGGAACTCCTCGGGTCTCCAAGGCATGAATTCACTATAATGTTTGATTTTATAATGTTCTGTGGAAAAATCGGTAATAACGATTACCGCCTATATGTTTGCTCTCGATAGTCACTCTCTTGTATTGATCGATATTCGGTATTTATATTTCGCTATATTTTAGCTTTTTCTCGCTGTAGTAGGACGCCATGTTGGCCTCGTGCTTAGATTTTAATTTACGGTTGAGATCCATTTTATTTCTAGCCTTTCTCTTTTTGCTGCTTAGAATTTAACCTCACTTATACAGATTCCTTGTTGATAGTAAAAATTTTGAGGTTAACCTCACTTATCTTTATTAATTTCTGAGTATGCTCTCGAAAAAGCCCTTGGAATTATTTCTGAGTAAGAGTCGCGTTTGTGCTAATAGTTTTTCGACACATCACATGAACCACCCCCTCTACCAACAACTTTAACCAAAGGGCTGAAGCCAGCCCGGGCAACCACCTGGCCCACGCCCAGTCTATTGTGTTTTTGAGTGTCCGGTTGGCGCATGTGCGCCTGGTGCCCAACAATCTATAAATTAATTTTAGTATTTCAGCTTGAGTATTTTGAGATAATGGGCGTGGCCATGTAAATGTAAGCTGAACTGGATGACGAGCTTCGTGGAGATTTTCCCGAAGAACCTGACCTCTGGACTATTAATTGTAGTGTGTATAATGCAGCGAGAGCTTTGGCAGATATAAACCGTAAAACAAAAACAACTGTTGATCATAAGACCAAAATACGAATGCATAAACTCAGCACAAAGATAGGCTGGGCCAGACAGTACGCGTCCCGCATTCAGTGTGTGATTGCCTACATAACATCTGTCAAAGCTGCTGACCATCAGACAGCATATTGTTGACAGAATACGAGTACTATCTAACGCTAGGAGAAGTCTAGAGCGGTGAGAGAGGTGGGTCAGAGAAAATCAACAGTTTTTGTCTGACCCATCTCGACTCTTCCAAGACCCTCCAGTTACTGTCGACCACCCGCCCACACCAGAGGAGGTCGAGGCATTTTG
>CAKNWW010339404.1:0-11118 GCA_932074435.1 Andricus kollari | reverse complement strand
ATTATACATTTCACGCCGGCAAGGCGGACGCGGACTTCTGAATCTCCAGTGTCTTCATAACCGAATTGTTCTAAGTACAGCTTATATCGTAGCCAATGACAGAGATCCTCTTCTAAAAATGGTCAGGAACCACGAGATGATTGGTGAAGCAGTGTTCCTTTACAAACCCGCGGAGCAAGCGGCCGAGACCCTCGGCCTGAATTTTAACATCAGAAGTGAGGAAAGTGCATTACTCCATCTAGATGCTTCACTTGTGAAAGCCGAAGTTAAGAAAGCAGAAGTTCAAAAATTCCATCAGGAGCTACTCGATAAGAAAATGCACGAAAATTTTCGCAGGAATGTAGAAAAACAGTCCTTGTCGAAGGAGCAAGCTTTTGCTTTCTTCAGATCATCAGGGCTTAATTCAGGTACAGAGGGTTTCATTTTTGCAAGCCAGGACGAAGCAATTTTCACCTTAGCATACCGTGACCGCATTTTATGTCAAGAAGTTCCCAGCGATAGGTGCAGAGCGTGTCATGCACACGCTGAGTACCTGGAACACATACTATCGGGGTGTCTCACCCACGCAGGAACGATGCACATCTACAGACATAATGCGGCCCTAAGAGTGCTTTATTACCATCTTTGTCGCTCTTACGGTGATGGCCACGACCCTGCCCTGCCGAACGCTCCAAGGGGCATAGAGTCAGTTGTCGAAAACGAGAAGTGCCAAATTTTCTGGAACTAGGATTTTCCGACAGTAGTCTCCGTTACACACTCGAGGCCTGACATTGTTCTCCAAGACTTCGAGAAACGAACTATATTCGTGATCGAATTCTCGGCCCCGTCCGAATACAATAGCACTGCCAAGGAGAGAGAAAAGGAGGAGAGGTATCAAGACCTTAAAAGGGAGCTACAAAGACTGGTTCGTAATCTTAAAGCCATACCCGTGTGCCAAAAATATGCCAAGGCACTCGCAAAATGGATGCAGAAATCTGTAATCCTTGGGTCGCTTAGTGTCCTCAAAACACACGAGGGTTTCGCCGGCCTCTCATTGTGATTTCATCGTGTCCTGTGACCACTCATATCATGGTTGTGAGACGCGGCCATGAGTGTGATTTACCGCGGTCCTACTGGGAGCCGCTGCCTTTTTTAGATGGCAGTTGCTCCCAATGAGACCCTGCGGTGGTTGTTGGACATTATTTTTTAATTATATATATTCGGTTTCGATTCTTCTGGAGTCAAACCGAAGTACCTATGACAAAGCCACAGAACGCGTCCTCGGGTTGCGGATAGCGGGTCCCTGCATAAAGGGCTTTTGCTGAGTATGGTTACACTAATGAATAAGCAGTCACGGAAAATTTTCCATGGGTGGACCCAAAGGAATTAAGCCCCAAGCGAAGGCGTGAAAACCGTGCCCAAAGCGGAATGTCACCTGGGTGAGATCTCTCTAACCTTGACTCTGGGATACCGGGCGACCTCGCTGAGTATGCAGCCTTATCCTTGCATGCGGGGCTGTCCTAAGATGGATGAACCCTTTTCCCTAGCTGCACGTGGGAACAACAATGATAACATTAAACATAGTTGTAGTAAGTGCGGTTTAAAACAATCGAAAGCGCAGGGCTCCCGACAATGGGTCCGACAACAATGCCGACTATCCTAGAGTTTGGGGAGACAATCAAGATGGAGTAAATGTGATGTACTGGCAGAATCTCATTACTTTTAAGTGGACAGATCCACTCAGGGACGACCTGCTGGAGTGCTATGATACCAGTATGGCCCCTGAACGAAAATGTTACATGGCGCGACTGCATACTCTGCAGTGCGAGAAACATCCAGAGCTCTCGCATTTTTCGCATAAAAATCTACGAAACCGTGCCGAGGAACTCCGAAAAAGGGGTTATATAAGCGAAGCACCTACTCAACCGCAGCCAGAACGAGCCGGCAACAGAGAAAGAGAGGCGACACTGAGACCAACGGCGAGCCGCCATCCAACAGAGGAAGAGCGATGCTTCAAGAAGGGGAGAAGCATCAACATTCAGTTTTACCTCAAGCCCAACGATCTGGCTGAACTGGATGACGAGCTTTGCGGAGATTTTTCCGACGAATCCGACCTCTGCACTATCAATTGTAGTGTGCATAATGCAGCGAGAGCTTAGGCAGATGAAAACCGTAAATCAAAACCAACGGTTGATCACAAGACCAAAAGACGAATACAGTTCGCGCGCGAGCTGCAGATCTATCATCACACGCTCATCAAGTCAAAGCTACTGACCATCAGGCAGCATATTGTTGACAGAATATAAGTACGATCTAACGCTAGGAGAAGTCTAGAGCGGAGAGAGGGGTGGGTCGGAAAAAATCAACAGTTTTTGTCTGATCCATATCGATACTTCCAGGACCCTCCCGTTACTGTCGTCTACCCGCTGTGCAGTGCTCTCATAACACCTGTGGAGGAATGCATAGAGCGCATAGAGAGATTAATGCCGGTTCGGAAAACCAGATTTACTATCTCATCTGGAAAACATCGTGTCATCACTAATAGTGTCACCTTTCAGAGAAGTGTGTTTCAGGGCGACACCATAGGCCCTCTCTTCTTTTGCGTCACATTATTGCCACTATCTCTCGCACTTCGCCATTCCGAAGGGTACCTCTGCGTCAAACCTGGAAATCGAAAGCATAAGATCACTCATGTATTTTATATGGATGATCTTATGATCTATGCTAAAAATCAAGAGAAACTACATCTAGCTCTAAAAATGGTCAAAGAGCACACTCAGGAGATTGGAATGGAGTTCATGTTAGAAAAATGCACCAAGTTTCATTTAAAAAAAGGAAAACTTCATGGCATCCCGGAAAACCCTGACCTCGTCGATAGAAGCGCTATACGACACCTTGGCGCTGGAGAGACCTATACATACCTAAGCGTGCCACAGAGCCGAATCCAGGACGTGACATCTATAAAAGATACTTTCCGATGCAGATACAAACGTCTCATCCGCCGAATTTGGTCTTTCGAACTGTCGGCGAGGAACAAAGTATCTGCGACGTACATGCTTACCGTCCCGATAGTACTCTATTCATTTGGAGTGGTTCCATGGACGAAGGACGAGCTCAGATCCCTCGATATCGGGCGCCGAAAGGTTATGCACATGAACAAAATCATGCACCTTAAATCTTCTGTGTCGAGACTTTACATCTCACGCCGACAAGGTGGTCGCGGAATACTGAATCTTGAACGTTTTAACAACAGGATTATTCTGGGTACAGCACGTATAGTCGCAAATGGTCAAGACCCTCTTCTTGAAATGGTCAGGAATCACGAAGAAGTGGGCAAAGGGGCGTTTTCGTACAAAGCAGCGGAGGAGGCTGCTGAAACACTCGGCCTTGACTTCAATATCAGGGGTGAGCAAAATGCATCAAATCTTATCCATCTCGAGTACTGACTGCTGAAGGCCCGGATTAAGAAAGCACAGGAGAAAAACTTCCGCGAACCACTCCTCGACAAGAAGATGCACGGCAAACGGAACGACCTACATCTAAAGGCACAATGCGGCACTAAGAGTGCTTTATTACCATCTCTGTCACTCTTACGACATTAGCCCAAATACCGCTCAGCTAAACGCTCCTAGGGAAATAGAGTCAATTGTCGAAAATGAGAAGTGCCGCATCTTCTGGACCATCAATTTCTCGTCAATTGTTTCTGTTGCGCACTCCAGGTCTGACATAGTTCATCTTGATTTTGAGAAAAGAACCATGTTCATTATCGAATTTTCATCACCAGCTAACAAAAATGTCATAGCCAAGGATAATGAACAGAAAGAGAGGTATAAAGACCTTAAAAGGGAGTTGCGACGGTTATACCCGGAATTTTCAGTGAAGCTAATCGTCTTGAGCATCGGCGCTCTTGGAGGTGCCAAGGTTTCACTGGTTAATAGCCTGAAAAGCCTCCCTGCGTGTCAACAAAATGCTAAGACACTTGCCGGGAAAATGCAGAAGGCGGTTGTCCTTGAATCGCCCCGTGTTCTCAGGGTGCACGAGACTTTCGCCGGATCATCGTATCGAATTCGTCGCAGACTGTAACCACCTATCTCACGGTCGTGAGGCGTGGTTACAGCTGACATTTTACCGCGATTTCGCTGGGAATTGCTGCAATTTTTCAGATTAGCACCCGCTCCCGGCGAAATCCTGCGGTTCTCCGTATGACAAACTTTTAACTATATATATATTTATTTATATATATTGTAGCTGGCTTTTTGCTAGTTATTTTATTTAAATTAATTTACTCTATTTTTATGTCTAGAATTTAGTTTTACATGGATGCAAGAGATTGTCCGAAGGGCGGCAGATAGTTTCATTAATAAACTATTAGAATAAAACGTTAATTAGACTTGCTTACTTAGCATGAGAAATTACTTTAATTATATGCTCGATAGACCCAGTAGAGTAGGTAGATAAGGAGCAACGCAAGAGGGGTGAGATTTAAAGAATCTCAAACATTTTAGATTTTTGACTCTGATATAATCAAGTAAACAGTTAATCACAATACCGAGTACAACAAAACTACCGTAATTATTATTCATAAGGAGTGGGAATTCGCCCTACTCAGTAGATTGCGACCGACAAGAAATACTGACATTTTCCGCCAAGCGAACACTACACCGGCATTTTGACACCGGTCGAATTCCTTAGTATACAGTGGTCCGAATGACCATTTGAAGCACTCATGATTTTATAATTTTTACGTTACTTGTCTTATACCGCACAAGCGGGGTCCACGTTGGCCCGAGAAGATAAAAACAAGAAGCTACATTCAACTCAAACATTAGGCGGCAATAAATGCAACCCCAATAGTATGACCTTGACCGAGGTTGGCAATTAACATTTATTCCAAGTTACATTAGACGTCAGATAGAATGAAAAACTCAGATTTCACGATCGAGCGAGGCACTCACTCGGAGCTTGAAACACAAATTAACTTTTTGAGAGTGGCGACTCCATCCTTCGTCTCATACGAGAGTCGGAACGCCACTCGTGTAAGAAGTGTAGAAATAATGGACAGAGTGGCAGGGGCGACCAAGGAAGAGAGAGGCAAATGCCAGTTTGGTTCCCTGTAGCGTGGTGGCGCACAGTCGGGATATGTGTTTGTCTACACAGGCCTTCGTTTTCTGCCGCTAGTCGATGTTCCAGGGGTGGGCTGACTCGGGTCAGCGCGCAGATTCTCTGCGGCAGCATGATCCTGTTTTTTCCGGCGCTCTTACACGTGCGGGAATCCCATTCACTACGCATAGGCTATGACAATATCCTCTTCTTAGTCCCTGATGAAAACAGACATCCACTGCAGTTTAACTCGTAGAATCTGAGAGTTGTTGTTATTGCTGTGTGATGACCTAGCCTCCCTAGTTTTGACAGGTGGTGAGTTGATCATATTTTCAAATTATTTGACTTAGTTGGAATGGCGTAATGAGTTTGTGAAAAGCCATAGTAGATAGACAAATTAATCAGGAAGTTATCATGTGATAGTAGCTGTAACTAGTATTTTCACTGTTCGCAGACAGCCCATAAATTTGATTCATGATTCCAAACTCATTGCACCAGTTAATTCTTGAAGCTAATTACTATGATTTCTATTGTTTTTGTGTAGGGTAACGAACCACCTCGTCAGAACTGCCCCTTCACAAGATTTTGTCCATTGGGGCGAACACCAACCAGGTACCTTTATCTTTCTGTCTTCCTCGATTTTTCAAAAACTAAGAAAATGTTTGAAATTGGTTAATTGCCAGTCCTCGGGTTCCAAACACCATCATACACAGGTATATCCAAGTAGGAAAACGATACGGAAAACAAAAAAAGAACTACATTTTTGACAGTAAATAATAACAATAGAATTGTTCTGAGAGGTCACTTGAATTTAGTGGATCTGATTTACGGCCGGCCCGGTGTGGTGTTTCAGCTTCTAGTTTAGCCATGCTGAGATTCTTACGACTTATTTAATTTACTTATGGATGATTACTAACAGCTAGCCTAATTTTAATCCTGCAAATGAATAATGCAGAGGATTATCAATAACTATTTATTCGTGGGGTATCACCTCCCCTCACTACCGGGCTTACAAAGCACAGTGGGACCAAATACCGAAAAGCTGGCCAAAATACAAAAAAAAATTTCGATTTTGAAAATCTGAATAGATAGGTTTTGTAGAGGAAGGATCAAGGTTTCAGAATCTGTAGCTTAGAGGACTATATCCCTAGTAACTGTCTCTCTATGGCCGTTCGAAAGTGGCCTTCGTTGCGTGAACATTTGGCAGTTTCGTGGTGCTAAAACTGGTTTTGTGTTTCGGAGGTCACAGAAAATCATAGAATCAAGATATTTAAATTCCAAAAAATGGATTCATCAGCTACTGTTAAGTACTATTTAAATAAAAATCACTAGTATAATAGTCATACTATTACTATACAAAAAAAATTAACGATTTTTGTGAAAATGCAAGATAAAATTGAATCAATTAATGCAAACATGCAGGGAATAGGTAAATTGCCTCACGTGATCCTGCTTACGGACTTATCAGATCTCGTAATGTATAGTGCCTGTTTATTGAAACAAGAATAACATTTTGCTCATAGCTGCTCATTGAGGTTTTTGGACCGTTTTTCGGGCAACAAGCATGGGCACGCGTCCCTGAACGTTTTTAATATCATGTTATATTTCATTTGGATGATTCAAGAGAATGTAATGTTGCAATTTTACGAACTATGAATTTCATTTATTATTAAAAAATATTTCATAATTGTGAATTGTAAAAAAAATAATCTGGTAATAATATAATAATAATATTAATAAGTGTTGCATTTCCACGAACGCTAAGTTGAATTTATCATAAAAAAATATTTAATATTTCAAAATTTGAAAAATCTAATATAATAATAGCAATAATAATAATGTATACATTGTTATAAAATTTTAGCATCTGCAGTGGAGCATACTGCAGACGATAGTGCACCTCTATTGGTTCCCTCCACATAATTAGCTGATGATGATATAATGGCGTAAACGAGCGGTGAATACCGAACTCCACAGCAAAGTCGTTCATCGCGTTATTGTTAAATTCGGTGCCACTGTCCGAGTATAGAACCATGGGTGTTTTCCACCAGGTGACCACTATTTCTAAGAATGCTGCATTAATTTTTTCCGCATTGGCCTTTTTCAAAGGTGTCAACTCGATCCATTTTGAGAATAGGTCCTGGAATACTAGCAGGTATTCATATCCCTCTTTACTCCGAGGAAAAGGACCCATGACGTCGGTTGCCATGACGGTCCACGGCTCCTGGGCTAATCGTTGGGTCTTAAGCCTTCGCGATTGGGCTTGCTCAGGTTTATTGAGCTGGCATGTCTCGCATCTTCTAAAGAAAGACGTGATTTTTTTGAACATGCCAGGCCAATAATAGCGAATTTCGGCACGATGGTAGGCCTTGTCCCTACCTAAATGGCCGGCTTCAGGCGTGCAATGCACTTCCTGTACCAGGTCTGACTGGAGGTTCTTAGGAACCACCAGTTTCCAAGCATCATAGTCGTCAATAATGTGCTCTAAAAGCGGATTATTCCGGTACTTAAGGAGCTCTCCGGTTACCACTTTCCAACCATGGTACTTCCCGAGTAACTTCAACACAGCCTCACGCTGTCTGGCGTAACTGTCGTCCTCGACAGGCATCATGACCGCAATATGGTCGATTTCTCCATCCTCGAACATACGGGATAGTGCATCCAGTATTTGGTGCATCGATCCCTTCCGATGAAAAATATCGAAGCTATATTCTACGAGATCCAACGCCCAGCGCGCCAATCTGACTGTCGGGTTTTTGAAATTGTATAGTTATCGCAGGCTACTGTGGTCAGTGCCCACTGAAAAGTGGTATCCTTTGAGATAGTACCGAAACTCTTTGATGGCCCAAACTACGGCCAGGCACTCTTTTCGGGTATCGAGTAGTTCCGCTCCGCTTTAGACATGACTCGACTAGCGTATGCGATCACACGCTCCTGCTTGTCTTGAACTTGGGTGATGACCACCCCCAGACCAAAGTCACTGGCGTCCATTGGTTAAACGAGTGAGTGGCTCACAAATTCGAGCGTAGTCCTTGATGGATTGCCTATATCACGACGTAGCTCCTAAAAATCGTCTTACTAGTTTAACGTTTCTGGGTCGAGGGTATTCAAATATGGGGCGGATCTTATTATTGTCTACCAACGACCCATCTTTATTCACCTTGAATTCCAGAAACTGGACATCCGTTTGACAGAATTTACACTTCTCTGGGCTGAGTACGCAAATACTTCTGGTCTTATTTCCGGGGTGATGACCTTATCCATCAACCGTTGAAAGGATCCCGGAGCCCCGGTGATACCAAACGGCATGCGTTTGAATTAGTACAGCCCTTTTCCTGGGATATTAAAAGCCGTGATTGGCTTACTATCTTCGCTTAGAGGGTTCTGGTGGTAAGCCTTGTTCAGATCTAGAGTTGAGATGAATCGAGCAGAATTTAAGCTTTTCAAGATTTCCGCCATAAACGGAATCGGATACGCTTCGAAAATCGATTCACAGGCAGTAATTAGCGTCCGGTCTAAGGGCCATTACCACCGGGCTGCACCATTCACTTCTTGAAGACTTAATCAAATTTTTCTCATTTAATATTTTCGCTTCCACGATTAGTGCGTCACACACTTTAGGTGAAATGAGATGATTCCTCTTTCGAATCGGCCGGTCCCCTTGCGTGTCGATGATGAGCTCGACAAGTTTCGCGACAAGTTTCAGCCAGCAATGCAATGCCTTTACAAGTGTCGATATCATTCTCGTCCGCGGGACCAAACTCAAACTTTATGATTGGCTCGTCAGCCAGCCACAACTGCTTGTCACGCAAATCCAGAACGAACCCGAACTTTCCGGCAGCATCCATCGCTAGTACACAAGTGCCACTTCGCCCAGATATGATTCTGAAATTAATTGAATAAGTGGTTGCTAAAAAGGTGGCCGGCAGACACGCCTTACCAATGACAGCCTCAATGGTACCGTTAGCCATAATGACAGCGCCTGCCTCTGAGTGCTCGGTCTTATAACTACCAGAACCGAGTATCTGTAACCCTACTGACAATAAATTAGTTGCCGATGAATCCGTATCTACCAATGAATGGATATTAGTATCCCCTATCTCAATATTGACATTGGGTCTCGAGCTGGTACCAATCCCTGATAGAAGATCAGGTGTAGTTTCAGAAGTATTTTGAGTGATTTGCCCCTTCGTCCCCTGAACATCTAAAAGCTTGGTTAGTCCAGCACTCAAAGATGGATATGATTCAGAACGAGAGAGCGCTTTAGAAGAACTAGTGCGAACATGAGTTCCCGAATTCGATTGAGCTACTGAGGGTGGAAGGTCTCCCTCCCCGCTTCATAAATTGAAACTAAGCGATTGGGATTCAATTCAGGTTGAGTTTCAGAACTTAAATTCGCAGTCAATTCAAGTTTAGTTTCATAAAATAAATTCTGAGTCAAGTCAGGTTCAGTTTCAGAAAATAAATTCTGAGCCAATTCAGGTTCAGTTTCAGAAGATAATTACTGAGTCACCTGACAATGAGTAGAATCACAAGTCTGCCTAACTGGGCCGTGCTTGCCACAATTATGGCACAACTTAGCCCATCGACTTTTAAACTTCCTCCAACCGTGATCAGCTCCATCATAATTGTGAAGTTAGGTTTAATTGAGGCATGCACCAAGCCCATCTCATTATGATTCTCGTCCTTATTTGTGCTGGGACTTGGCTTATTATTATTACTTCTAGCTTGATTCCTATTTCCCAAATTAGGTTTATCATGTGAGAAGGCCTTGGTGCCCAGTTTATCCACCAATTTTCCAACGCACCACGAAGGATACAAAAGAGGAGTTGGCACCGCTTGATATTGTGGCACTGGTATTTTTCTAAATTTCACGAGAAAGTTTAGTGTTTTTAGATTGAGCCAACTCAGGGTAGACTGAAGCTTCCGGACTTCTTCTACTGCAAGCAGTCTTAATTTATTATAATCAGAAAACTCAAAGCGGTGAATAGACCTTTGAAGATCAAGTCTGAGATTACGATGAGCCCTGTCCATCTGTTCTTGCATATTAACAAGACTTGTTCCTCAAGACGCCAGTGATAATATTATATTATAACGGAACTATTGCAAGAGTAATTCATCTAGAATGAATGGAATCCCTATCAATAACTCCTCATCAATAAGACAGGGGAGCAACTGCCATCTAAAAAAGGCAGCGGCTCCCAGCAGGACCGCGGTAAAACACACTCATGGCCGCGTCTTACAACCATGAGATAGGTGGTTACAGTCTGCGACGAATTCAATAAGATGATCGGACAAAAGTCTCGTGCACCCTGAGGACACGGAGCGTCCCAAGAACGACCGCCTTCTGCATTTTCCCCGCAAGTGTCTTAGCATTTTCTTGACACACAGGGATGCTTTTCAGGCTATTAACCAGTGAAACCTTGGCACCTCCAAGAGCACCGATGATCAAGACGATTAGCTTAACGGCATATTCCGGGTATAGCCGCAGCAACTCCCTTATAAGTTCTTTATACCTCTCTTTCTTTTTATTCGTTTCTCGAAGTAAAGAAGAACAATGTCAGGCCTCGAGTGCGCAACCTAGGAGCGTTTAGCGGAGCGGTATTTGTGCTGATGCCGTAAGAGTGACAGAGATGGTAATAAAGCACTCTTAGTGCCGCATTGTGCCTTTGGATGTAGGTCGTTCCCGCATGAATTGGACAACCAGATAGTATGTGTCCTAGATGCTCGGGGTGTGCATGACACGCTCTGCAGCTATCATCGGGAATGTTTTGGCTCAAAATGTAGCGATGGTATGATAAAGTGGAAATGACACCGTCTTGGCATGCCAAAATGAAACCCTCCGTGCCCGACTTCAATCCGGGTGATTTAAGAAAAGCAAACGTTAGCTCATACGACATCGAAAGATCCTCCACATTTCTGTGGAAGATGCCGTGCATCTTCTTCTCGAGGAACTGTTCGCGGAAGTTTTTCTCATGTGCTTTCTTAATCCGGGCCTTCAGGAGTGCTACTGGTACATTACCACTTGCTGCAACAACT
>CAKNWW010339399.1:0-11351 GCA_932074435.1 Andricus kollari | reverse complement strand
GAACAACAACCGTTGTATCCAATGTCAGCGAAATCCACTGTATCCAGTGGGAATGACATCCGTTGTATCCAATTTAAGCGACAATCACTGTATCCAGTGGAAATGAACTACACTGTAATCAGTGTGTACGACGTCCACTGTAATCAGTGGGAATGACATAGATTGTATCCAATGTGAGTGGCACCGACTGTATCCAGTGGGAATGACATACACCGTAATCAGTGGGTACGACGTCCACTGTTATCAGTGGGAATGACAACCGTTGTGTCCAATATCAGCGACATCCACTTTATCCAGTGGAAATGACATTCACTGTAGTTAGTAGGAATGACATCCACCGAAATCAGTGGGGATGAAGTCCACTGTAATCAGTGGGAACAACATACGTTGTATCCAATGTCAGCGTCATCCACTGTATCCAGTTGGAATGAAATCCACTGTAATTAGTGGGTACGACATCCACTGTAGTTAGTGGGAATGACATCCACCGTTATCAGTGGGAACGACGTCCACCGTATCCAATGGGAATGACATCCACTGTATTCAGTGGCAATGACATTCGTTGTATTCATTGTGAGCGACATCCATTGTATCCAGTGGGAATGACATTCACTGTAATCAGTGGGTACGACGTCCACTGTATACAGTGGGAATGACATCCGTTTTATCCAATTTGAGCGACAATCACTGTATCCAGTGGGAATAACATACTCTGTAATCAGTGGGTACGACGTCCACTGTATCCAGTGGGAAGGACGTCCACTGTAATCAGTGGCAATGACATACGTTGTATTCATTGAGAGCGACATACATTGTATCCAGTGGGAATGACATTCACTGTAATCAGGGGGTACGACGTCCGCTGTATCCAGTGGGAAGGACATCCACCGTAATCAGTGGGTATGAGGTCCACTGTATTCAGTGGAAATGACATCCACTGTAATCAGTGGGTACGACGTCCACTGTAATCAGTGGGAATTACACCCGTAGTATTCAATGTGAGCGACAACCACTGTTTCCACTGGGAATGACACCCAGTGTAATCAGTGGGTTCGACGTCCACTGTAAACGGTGGGAATGACAACCGTTGTATCCAATGTGAGCGACATCCACTGTATCCACTGGGAATGTCATCCAGTGTAATCAGTGGGTACGACGTCCACTGTAATCAGTGGGAAAGACATCCGTTGTATCCAATGTGAACAGCATCAACTGTATCCAGTGGGAATATCATCCACTCTAATTAGGGGGTACGACGTCCACTGTAATCAGTGGGAATGACAATCGTTGTATCCAATGTGAGCGATATCCACTGAATTCCAGTGGAAATGACATGCACTGTAATCAGTGGGTAAGACATCCACTTAGTCAGTGGGAATGACATCCACCGTAATCAGTGGGTACGACGTACTCTGTAATCAGCGGGAATGACATCCGTTGTATCCAATGTGAGCGACATTCACTGTATCCAGTGGAAATGACATCCACTGTAATCAGTGGGTACGACGTCCACTGTAAACTGTGGGAATGGCTTTCGTTGTATCTAATGTGAGCGGCATCCACTGTAGGTAGTGGGATTGACATCCTCCGTGATCAGTGGGTACGACGTCCACTGTAATCAGTGGGAATGACATCCGTTGTATCAAATGTGAGCAACATCATCCGTATCCATTGGGAATGTCATCCACTGTAATCACTTGGTACGATGTCCACTGTAAACTGTGGGAATGTCTTTCGATGTATCTAATGTGAGCGGCATGCACTGTATGCAGTGGGAGTGACATCCACCGTGATCAGTGGGTAGGATGTCCACTGTAATCAGTGGGAATGACAACCTTTGTAACCAATGTGAGCGACGTCCACTGTATCCAGTGGGAATGACATCCACTGTAATCAGTGGGTACGACGTCCACTGTAATCAGTGGGAATGACATAGGTTGTATCCAATTTGAGCGGCACCGACTGTAGCCAGTGGGAGTGACATCCACTGTAATCAATGGGTCCGACGTCCACTGTAATCAGTGGGAATGACATCCGTTGTATCCAATGTGTTCGAGATCCCCTGTATTCAGTGGGAGTGACATCCACTGTAATCAGTGGGTACGATATTTACTAAAGTCAGTAGGAATGACATCCGTAGTATCCAATATGAGCAGCATCAACTGTATCCAGTGCGACTGACATCCCCTGTAATAAGTGCGTACGACGTCCACTGTAATCAGTGGGAATGACATCGGTTGTATCCAAATTGAGTGACATTCACTGTATCCAGTGGAAATCACATCCACTGTAATCAGTGTGTACGACGTCCACTGTAATCAGTGGGAATGACAACCGTTGTATGCAACGTGAGCGACATCCACTAAATCCAGTGGGAATGACATCCACTGTAATTAGTGGGTAAGACTTTCACTCTAATCAGTGGGAACGTCGTCCACTGTTATCAGTGGGAATGACATCCACTGTAATCAGTGGGTACGACATCCACTGTAGTCAGTGGGAATGACATCCACCGTAATCAGTGGATACGACGTTCACTGTAATCAGTGGGAACAACAACCGTTGTATCCAATGTCAGCGAAATCCACTGTGTCCAGTGGGAATGATATCCGTTGTATCCAATTTAAGCGACAATCACTGTATCCAGTGGAAATGAACTACACTGTAATCAGTTGGTACGACCTCCACTGTATCCAGTGGGAATGACATCCACTGTAATCAGTGTGTACGACGTCCACTGTAATCAGTGGGAATGACATAGATTGTATCCAATGTGAGTAGCACCGACTGTATCCAGTGGGAGTGACATACACTGTAATCAGTTGGTACCACGTCCACTGTAATCCGTGGGAAAGACATCCGTTGTATCCAATGTGAACAACATCAACTGTATCCAGTGGAAATGACATCCACTGTAATCAGTGGATACGACGTCCACTTAGTCAGTGGGAATGACATACACCGTAATCAGTGGGCACGACGTCCACTGTAATCAGTGCGAACAACAACCGTTGTATCCAATGTCAGCGACATCCACTTTATCCAGTGTGAATGACATCCGCTGTAATCAGTCGTTAGGACATCCACTGCAGTTAGTGGGAATGACATCCACTGTAATCAGTGGGTACGACATTCCACTGTAATCAGTAAGAATGACATCCACCGTAATCAGTGGGTACGAAGTCCACTGGATTCAGTGCGAACAACAACCGTTGTATCCAATGTCAGCGACATCCACTTGATCCAGTGTGAATGACATCCGCTGTAATCAGTCGTTAGGACATCCACTGCAGTTAGTGGGAATGACATCCACCGAAATCAGTGGGTACAAAGTCCACTGTATCCAGTGGGAATGACATCCACTGTAATCAGAGGGTACGTCATCCACTTAGTCAGTGGGAATGACATCCACCGTAATCAGTGGGTACGACTTACACTGAAATCAGTGGGAATAACATCCGTTGTATCCAATGTGAGCGAGATCCCCTGTATCCAGTGGGAATGACATTCACTGTAATCAGTGGGTAAGACATCCACTGTAGTCAGTGGGAATGAAATCCACTGTAATCAGTGGGTACGACGTCCACTGTAATCAGTGGGAATGACATAGGTTGTATCCAATTTGAGCGGCACCGACTGTAGCCCGTGGGAGTGACATCCACTGTAATCAATGGGTACGACGTCAACTGTAATCAGTGGGAATGACATCCGTTGTATCCAATATGAGCGAGATCCCCTGTATCCAGTGGGAATGACATCCACTGTAATCAGTGGGTAGGACATTCCACTGTAATCAGTAAGAATGACATCCACCGTAATCAGTGGGTACGAAGTCCACTGTAATCAGTGCGAACAACAATCTTTGTATCCAATGTCAGCGACATCCACTTTATCCAGTGGGATTGACATCCACTGTATTCAGTCGGTACAACATCCACTGCAGTTAGTGGGAATGACATCCACCGAAATCAGTGGGTACAAAGTCCACTGTATCCAGTGGGAATGACATCCACTGTAATCAGAGGGTACGTCATCCACTTAGTCAGTGGGAATGACATTCACCGTAATCAGTGGGTACGACGTCCACTGTATCTAGTGGGAATGATATCCACTGTAATCAGTGGCAATGACATTCGTTGTATTCATTGTGGGCGACATCCATTGTATCCAGTGGGAATGACATTCACTGTAATCAGCGGGTACGACTTCCACTGTACCCAGTGGGAATGACATCCGTTGTTTCCAATTTAGGCGAAATTCACTGTATCCAGTGTGAATGACATCCACTATAATCAGTGGGTACGACGTCCACTGTAATCAGTGGAAATGTCATCCGTTGTATCCAATGTGAGCAACATCAACTGTATCCATTGGGAATGTCATCCACTGTAATCGGTAGGTACGGCGATCAGTGTAATTAGTGGGAATGACATCCGTTGTATCCAAATTGAGCGACATTCACTGTATCCAGTGGAAATGACATCCACTGTAATCAGTTGGTACGACGTCCACTTAGTCAGTGGGAATGACATCCACCGTAATCAGTGGGTACGACGTCCACTGTAATCAGTGGGATTGACATATTGTGTATCCAATGTGAGGCAGATCTCCTGTATTAGTGAGAGGGACATCCACTGTATCCAGTGAGAATGACATCCACTGTAATCAGTGGGTACGACATCCGCTTAGTCAGTAGGAATGACATCCACCGTAATCAGTGGGTACGGCGTCCACTGTAATCAGTGGGAATGACATCCGTTGTATCCAGTGTGAGGCAGATCCCCTGTATTAGCGAGAGTGACATCCACTGTAATCAGTGGGTACGATATTTACTGTAGTCAGTAGGAATGACATCCGTAGTATCCAATATGAGCAGCATCAACTGTATCCAGTGCGAGTGACATCCACTGTAATCAGTGGGTACGACGTCCACTGTATCCAGTGGAAATGATATCCCCTGTGTTCAGTGGGTGCGACGTTCACTGTAAGCAGTGGGAATTACATCCGTTGTATCCAATGTGAGAGAGATCCCCTGTATCCAGTGGGAATGACATCCACTGTAATCAGTGTGTACGACTTCCACTGTAATCAGTGGGAATGTCGTCCACTGCAATTAGTGTGTACGGCTTCCACTCTAATCAGTGAGAATGTTGTCCAGTGAAATCAGTGGGAATGACATCGTATGTATCCAATATGGGTGACATCCATTGTATCCAGTGGGAATCACATCCACTTTAATCAATGTGTATGAAGTCCACTGTTTTCAGTGGGAATGATATCCGTTGTATCCAATTTGAGCGACATCCACTAAATCCAGTGGGATTTAGTGGATTTAGTGGATGTCGCTCACATTGCATACAACGGTTGTCATTCCCACTGATTACAGTGGACGTCGTACACACTGATTACAGTGGATGTCATTTCCACTGGACACAGTGGATGTCGCTCATCCACTGTAATAAGTGGGTACGACTTTCACTGTAATCAGTGGGAACGTCGTCCACTGTAATCAGTGGGAATGACAACCGTTCTATCCAATGTGAGGGACATCCACTGTATCCAGTGGGAATGACATCCACTGTAATCAGTGGGTACGACATCCAATGTAGTCAGTGGGAATGACATCCACCGTAATCAGTGGATACGACGTCCACTGTAATCAGTGGGAACAACAACCGTTGCATCCAATGTCAGCGACATCCACTGTATCCAGTGGGAATGAAATCCACTGTAATCAGTGGGTACGACATCCACTGTACTTAGTGGGAATGACATCAACTGTAATCAGTGGGTACGAAGTCCACTGTAATCAGTGGGAGTGACATCCACTGTAATCAGTGTGTACCACGTCCACTGTAATCGGTGGGAAAGGCATCCGTTGTATCCAATGTGAACAACATCAACTATATCCAATGGGAATGACATCCACTGTAATCAGTGGTTACGACGTCCACTTAGTCAGTGGGAATGACATACATCGTAATCAGTGGACACGACGTCCACTTAGTCAGTGGGAATGACATCCACCGTAATCAGTGGGCACGACGTCCACTGTAATCAGTGGGAATGATATCCGTTGTATCCAATGTGAGCAACATCAATTGTATCCAGTGGGAATGTCATTCACACTATTTAGGGGGTACGACGTCCACTGCAATCAGTGTGAATGACATCCGTTGTATCCAATATGAGCGAGATCCCCTGTATCCAGTGGGAATGACATCCACTCTAATCAGTGGGTACGACATTCCACTGTAGTCAGTAAGAATGACATCCACCGTAATCAGTGGGGACGAAGTCCACTGTAATCAGTGGGAACAACAATCGTTGTATCCAATGTCAGCCTCATCCACTGTATCCAGTTGGAATGAAATCCACTGTAATCAGTGGGTACGACATCCACCGTAGTTAGTGGGAATGCCATCCACCGTAATCAGTGGGTGCGACGTACACTGTATCCAGTGGGAATGACATCCGTTGTATCCAATGTGAGCGAGATCCCCTGTATCCAGTGGGCATGACATCCACCGTAATCAGTGGGTACGACGTCCACCGTCTCCAATGGGAATGACATCCACTGTAATCAGTGGCAATGACATTCGTTGTATTCATTGTGAGCGACATCCATTGTATCCAGTGGGAATGACATTCACTGTAATCAGTGGGTACGACGTCCACTGTATCCATTGGGAATGTCATCCACTGTAATCAGTAGGTACAACGATTACTGAAATCAGTGGGAATGACATCCGTTGTATCCAATTTGAGCGACATTCAGTGTATCCAGTGGAAATGACATCCACTGTAATCAGTGGGTATGACGTCCACTGTAATCAGTGGGTACGACGTCCACTGTAATCAGTGGGAATTACACCCGTTGTATCCAATGTGAGCGACATCCACTATATCCAGTGGGAATGACATCCACTGTAATCAGTGGGTACGACATCCACTGTAGTCAGTGGGAATGACATCCTCCGTAATCAGTGGGTACGACAGCCACTGTAACCGGTGGGAATGACATCCGTTGTATCCAATGTGAGCGAGATCCCCTGTACCCAGTGGGACTGACATCCACTGTAATCATTGGGTACGACGTCCACTGTAATCAGTGGGAACGACACCCGTTGTATCCAATGTGAGCAACATCAACTTTATCCAGTGGGAATGTCATCCACTCTATTCAGGGGGTGCGACGTCCACTGTGTCCAGTGGGAATGACATCCACTGTACTCAGTGGGTACGACGTCATATGTAATCAGTGGGAATGACATCCACTGTAATCAGTGGGCACGAGGTCCACTGTAATCAGTGGGTACGAGGTCCACTGTCATCAGTGGGAATAACATCAGTTGTATCCAATGTGAGCGACATCCACTGTATCCAGTGGAAATGACATCCACTGTAATCAGTGTGCACAGCGTCAGCTGTATTTAGTGGGAATGACATCCACTGTAACCAGTGTGAATGACAACCGTTCTATCCAATGTGAGGGACATCCAATGTATCCAGTGGGATTGACATCCACTGTAATCAGTGGGTACGACGTCCACTTTAATCAGTGGGAAGGACATCTGTTGTATCCAATGTGAGTGACATCCACTGTATCCAGTGCGAATGACATCCACTGTAATTAGTGCGTACGACATCCACTGTAATAAGTGGGAATGACAACCGTTGTATCCAGTGTGAGCGGCATCCACTGTATCCAGTGGGAGTGACATCCACCGTAATCAGTGGGTACGACGTCTACTGTATACAGTGGGAGTGACATCCGTTGTATCCAATGTGAGCAACATCAACTGTATCCACTGGGAATGTCATCCACTGTAATCAGTAGGTACGACGATCACTGAAATCAGTGGGATTAACATCCGCTCTATCCAATTTGAGCGACATTCACTGTATCTAGTGGAAATGACATCCACTGTAATCAGTGTGTACGACGTCCAATATAATCAGTGGGAATTACACCCGCTGTATCCAATTTGAGCGACATCCACTGCATCCAGTGGGAATGGCATCCACTGTAATCAGTGAGTACGACATCCACTATAGTCTGTGGAAATGACATCCACCGTAATCAGTGGGTACGACGTCCACTGTAATCAGTGGGAATGACATTCTGTAACACAGGGGGTTACTTGGCGGTATGGGCGACGAGAGCCTCAGCCGAGCCCGTCCGGGAACCCACGACGGGTCCCGAACGTGTGGCCGACGGCGGGACTCGCCGCTCAGACCGTCAGTTCCTCCCTGTGCTTGAGAACGTTAAGTGTTCTCTGTTTTGGTGTCGACAATTGTGAACGCCGCTGGTTTGTTGCCCATTCGTTCTCCGCTCAGGATTATCGCTACTATCATCGTTGTTATTCCCGACGTCGAGCCTCATTGTAAGTGAAATACATGATTTTATCATATACCAACCCACGACCAACTTCTTTGTGTACCCTTTCTCTTGGTTCCCCGGTTTTTCCCCTTTCCTTCTTCCCTCCTCGGTCCTACCACGTAATACCTGGCGCCCAACCCAAAAACCCACCTCTCTTCCTGATCAATCTAATCTGCTGAGAAAAAGGAGACACAAATTTATTACTCAAAATCAAACTCCGAATTTAAATTGAACTCCACATTAAACTTTTACTCTGAACTTTACCGTATTCACATTTTGCATGCCGTTGATTCATTATGCTTCGCCAAATTTATAACTTATCTCTAGAATTATACATGGAAATCACCGATATATTTATTTAGGAGGTGATGTTTATATGTACCAGTGCAATTTTTTGCAATTGATAATCCTTGTTGGCTCATGATATTCCACATGTTTATGTGAAATGATTTTTTCTTATGATCGATGTGCTCTGATTTTTACATGCCATGATTTATTTGATGATATGTTATTGTATATATTTGTTGTACATTTTTAACAATGTTTCGCCACATGCTCGCACGCGACATTCGGAAGAGCGTAATCCTAAATACGCAATAAAAAAACAAAACGGAAACAAATTAAATAAATTTTTCGTTCCTATAAAATGGGGACAAAATGCACTTGCGTCAAAAGAATAGACTAAATTCGGTTAAGAGTAAACCGAAAATCGGGAAAGAGTTATCGTGACGTTTTTTTTTTTAGGAAATTAGAAATTTAGTTTCTGAAAATAAAAACGGAATTTAAAAAAAAAATCATTAGGAAATTTTAAAAAGGAAACCTGAAAAGGGAAAAACATGAGGAATTCAGTTCTTCGTCGAAAATTTTAAACGCCGAACGGAACGAACAGTTCAAGCGCGCAAGCAAGCTCACACGGGCAGCGAGCTATACACGCGAGTCGTGGCAAGGTCACGCGACGTATCTCGTAAACAAAGGGTCCTACGACGAAAACAAAAATATTCTCGAAATCTCTAACCAGTAAATGACCAATTAAAATTTTAATTAAAATTTCTTGAACGAAATTGAAATTCTAAATTAGAAACCCACATCGGACAAATACATACAGGGTGTCCCATTAATAAAAATTTAAACTCAAATTGGAGTAAATGAAACTCAGGTCAGGGACGATAAAAATGATAATACAAAACCCTACAACTATGGAAAGCGACCACAATATTCTAGATTTGGAAGGTGCCGCTGCACTTCCAAACCAAAATATTGATCGGACTAACGATAAAGACAAAAGTAGGTGAGCTATCCCAAAAGCAATGAACAGATCAATAGGTCGCGGTAGAGGGTTCATGCGAAATAACATGGAAACAGCTAAAATAAATGATAGGTCAAACCAAAACAAATCAACTCAAAACACTCAGCACTCACACCACGACATTACTCAAAATCAAAATAGAACCTTCGACCCCATTGACAATACGCTCTTTTGGGATCATCAAGATCTACCAAACCTGGACGGACCGTTCCCTAGAGACGAAATAAGACCAGAGATTAACAACGAATCATATCAACGCGATTCATTTCTAGAAAACAATACACGATTTATTTTAGAAACCAACGAATCATTAGAAAGCGTAGAATTTAACGAATTTATGAATCAACAAAGGGAGAGATTCTTCAAAGAAAGGGCAAAAAGGGCAAATAATTTAGGAAGTAGATTAGACCCGCCAGCAAATAGCTCATTCGAACATAGACAAAAGATAATCGAACCAAGTTACAGAAAAAATAAAAGTGCATCTCGTGACAGACATTCAGTACAATTTAATTTAAAGGAAAATTTACCAGAACCCCGTCAATTTTCCCACAACAATATTGAAAACAGTAGTAGAACCAGAAATAATAATTTAAAATTAGATAACTCAGACGACAGCGAAACATTAAAAGACAGAATAAACTCAAAACAAAACAGACGACATAGACTCTCGACAACAAGGGAAAGGTCAAACAGACATTCTAGAATCCATACAAATAACACAGATACTGACAGCGAACCTGAAAATAATTTAAATGACGAAACAATTCCAGCAACTTATTTTCCTTTCGGAATGATCCAAACACCCTTTCAAATTATGAGTAATTGGCCAATTAAATTCCGAAATAATAAAGACGATAGCCCCGCGCATTTTCTCGAAGAACTAAGAAGATTCAAAAGGGGTTATAAAATAAACGACCGTGACATTCTAGAAAATTTAGACGCGCTACTAATCGAAGATGCGAAAGATTGGTGCGAAATAAATAAAAATTCCTGCAGACGTTTACCTGATTTTTTCGAAGATTTCAAAAACACGTATATCGATGAAAGATTTTCGGAGGAAATTAGACAAAAAATTAAATTTTGTAACCAAAAACGGACTCAAGACATTCACTCATACCTGACAGAAATCAGAAAATTATTTACAAAATTATACCCAAGAAAATGTCGCGAATGGGAATTACACAGAGCCTATGAAAATCTTAGAATCGAATATAAAATGTATATAAAAAGGAATGATTTCGAAACTTTTGAACAACTGGAAGACTTAGGGAAAGAATGGGAAACTCAGCTAGCCAAATCCAAAATTCGAGGGCAAGTATTACAGATTACCGCACCTAAAATAGAGGAAAAATTAGAACAAAAACGCAATGGCAGTATTGGGGATAAAAATAATCTGGATGACAAAAAGGAAAACAAATATGGTCAAAATAATATAAAAAGCGTATATCAAAACCAAAATTACCAGGGAAGAAATCAATACAAAAATCGATTCCCATTTTCACCATTTGGACCTCCATTCCAACCTTTTCCAAATCAATATCCACAAAATGTTAGACCCAGATTCCAACCAAACTACCAACCCAGATTCCAAAACAATAGTTACAGATATCCATTGAACCCGTACCACAAAATGTTACCAACGTTCAATCAAATGTCTTTGAG